>CM041776.1:149587311-149628401 GCA_023374045.1 Limonium bicolor | reverse complement strand
GATATACCCGGCATCACACCCGGCATTGACTAAATCTCCAACGGTCATAACGGCCATCGTCTGGTCAACCGTGCGACTCTTCACTTATGCCGGATAGCATATACCGGCATTATGTCCGGCAATGCCTCTTTTCTGTTCTGTACTTATGCCGTGCAGAAGTACCCGGCATGGCGTCGGCTTCAACTAACTTTTGCCTAGAAAATCATTCCTGCACAGAAAACTCATAAAAACATAAATCTGTACAAATATTATATTTTAACATAATAGGCATAAATAACATAAATATAACTTTATTTAGATAATATAATACTAAATCTAATGCATAAAATAGATAAGTCTGCGGCTTATCAGTATCTACAGGGACCGTAGCCCTCAAAGCAGCTACGATATGGGTTCCTTGAGCACCATAACTATGGTCAAAGAAACTATTTTCCAGGAAGAGGAAAAAGATGAATTGGAAAACAAAAGCAAGGTAGCAGGAAGAGAAGAGTGTAAGAGACCAATGAATTTCGGCAATAGTTCGACAATGTGGAAAGCGTAAAAGTTTCTCTCTCTCCTCACCAGAATTTATAAGCGCGGAAGCTCAAACAATTGTCAATCCCACCTACGTAGCCGTCACCTCATTTCCCTGATGCCTCAACCATCCCTCGCTACATGTCAAAATTGTGCATTAGTCGTTGACAAAAAAAATGCTCGACTGTCATCGATATTTATCGATTATCATTACCTTGATGTTTCCTCACAACGAGTCTGTTAGTCGACGTTTCATTTTCTCGATGACAAACCAGGTAGGTGGCATCGGTTATTATCCCCCCATTTTCTCGACGCCCAAACCTGCTTGAAGTCAAACTTGGGGGACTAGTAGGAATATATCCCGGGTAAGATCTCTCAAACCTTTTTTTTACATTCTCTTTAAGTATGAAACCAGAAAAGTCGGACCCGTTTCTCTCCCAAACTCCAAAAGTGGAACTTGGGGGATTAGTGTTGGTACTGTGTAATTAACCTCACCTTAACAATGTCATTAAGAGAACTAATCATAATTTTGTATCTCAAAACATGTACCTTGATGAGGAGCCAACAAGAAGAATGTAAGGTAGCCGGCCTCAGACACCAAGGCCTGGAAGTTGGGTCCTTCCTAGCTCAAACTTCGGTCTCAAGGCTAAGGCTATAAGGCTAAGCTCACGGTTTAGCCAGCCAGAATACCAAACTTCACTAGCAATTACCCTGGCCAATCTTCTTGACCAACAAAGATAGCTCTGCCATACAAAGCATTCATGACCTAACACACGTGACGTTGGCATCTAGCCCCATCAGTCTTGTTGGACCACCAATCACCACCATTTGCACCACCATTTAGTCCCATCACTTCATTAAATTCCCCTAAATTGATGTATCCTTCTTCATAAGTAATGAGCATCCATGAAGCTTCATCCGAGATAGGGCAACCCTAGATGATGTCACACATATTTCATGTAAAGGTAGCCCATGTCACCATTGTAACATCCTGAATTTACTAACCTTTTATTAGGTCAAATAATTAAGAACTCCAATTTATTATTAAGCAGCAAAATCAAATCCTAATCCGTAGCATTATTGATACACTTGTAATTAAACGAGTGCTAAGGCCTAATCAATTAACTGAATAACCAAGCTATTATTAATAAAAGATAGTCCAACATTGATAATAATAGTCTCTTAAAATCTGTGAGAATTTTAAAGTCTGAAATAGAGCTGGTTATGAATACTGAATCTAATGGGGCGTTTGATTTAGGTGACGGTGTGGAGGGTGATTTTTTGGTATGGGGGGGGGGGGGGTTTGTCTAAATATGGTATGACTGAAAAGCCGAGATACTAGAAATTGTCATTCCGTGGAGGGTGAAAACCCGTTATTCTGGCATCCCTCAAATACCTACTTTATCGTCTGTCTTTCCTAGAAAGCATAAGAGGAGTGCTAGTGGACATTACACTGGCTCTCGATGGGCTCCACGTGGAGTTATGCCCTAAAGGCGGAATTGACTAGAGTCGCCACATAGTTTAACCTAAAATGAACTAGGAAGGAAGAGGAAGGGCTCTAAGAACCGTTAGTTGACTCTAAATATGTTGCTACGGATAGGACTTATCTGATCATTTGTAGAGATTCTATGTGGGTTCACACTGGATTACACCCCTTGGAAGTGGCATGACCACGACTTCAGATTGGTGCCCGAGGGAACCTTGGTCTACAATTGTTGGAATTTCCTTCTTTCAAAACATTTTTAGAGAGATTCATTTAAGGGCCAGAACGATGGGATAGGATAGGACGAGGGATAGAGAGTGGATGAGGTGATCTTTTCTGCCAAGCTGACGCCAAAGAAATGATTGATGGATAAATAGTTGATTGAATGTAACAAAAACCGGGGAAAATTTTTGAGGATTGAGTGAATGAGAAAGATCTGAAGTCATCTAATGGTTCAGGGTTTGTGAGAGTCAAGGAGATCTAGGAGGTTCTCTGGTGTTTGAGTGTTTTGGGAGGTATGATTAATGCCTTAGGGTTGTAAAATAGTTTTTAAATTGGAATGGGGATGCACCCTGGGTGGGTTGCCTACGTACTCAACTCCCTGTTGAGATCAGACCGTATGTAGTTCACGCTTTCGGGATTTTAAAGATTTTGGGATTTTGAAGGGTTTTGAGGTGTTTGAGATTTAGAGGAGCTCGGAGTTTCGAGATGAAATACCCCGAACTTAATTAGGGTGATTAAATTACTCTAATACGATATTGAGGGCCTATTAGTGTCTAATTAATTTTGGTAAAAAGAGTAAATCCAAAAGAAACAAGATAAACGCTTAAAAAACGAAAAACGCTAAAATAAGCGTTAAGTGACCCTAGGAGGAATATAACCTTGAAAAGGGTATTGAGTGGATTTTAAAGGCTTAATAAGGCCTAAATAATATATGGGAACAATTCCCGAAGAAAACGGATCCAAATAATGAGTTAAAACGCTAATAAAGCTTTAGCGCACGTTTTTCGAGAAAACCCGAAAACGTGACTTTGAGTGATCAAATGAACCCATAAAAATTATAGATCATTAAATAACTATAAATAAACATTAATGGAAGCTTAATAACCATTAAAATTAAAGAAACGAGAAAATTCCGGAAAACGGGCCCGGTGAGTGAATAGTGCTAAACCGGGTAAATAAACGAGCGTTTTCTGTAAAAGACGAAAAACGCTCCCAACTGGTGTTATTATAGGGGGCTGGTTTTTAATAAGTAAAACAGCCCTCTCACATTACTAGCTAGCTAATTAAATAAACAAGAGGGAAAAAGCAAAAAGAGAAAAGTTACAAAAGTAACTTTTATTCTCTTCCTCCCTCATTTCTCTCTTTCCTCTCTTTCTTCCTTTTCTCCTTCCTCCAGCCGGCTCCCCCATCCCTCTCTTCTGGTTTTGAACGTTTTTTAGCCCCCTCCATGGCAGCCCCTCTTTCCAAGCCACACCAAGGCTCCAAATCAAGAAAAAACCACATATTCTTCTTCTCCTCCTCAAGCTCTACACTCTTCTCTTTTCAAAATCCAAAAATGAAGAAGTTCATCTCCTTGGGGTTTCCCCATTTGAAGAGAAATTGGCATCAATGGGTAGCGTGGAGTCTTCTCTCTCTTCCAAGGTAAAAATCTCCAAGAAAAACTCACTTTCCCTCCATCCTTGGTGTAGCCAATTTTCCCCTTTTTGATACCTTGTTTATCCTTGTTTTTGAGCTTCAATTAAACCCTCCAATGGTGGTGGAATTTCCCATTTGATTCAAGGGTGAGAACCCCTCTTAAAAAGCTCCAAAAGGTAAACCCTAACTTTGTGTTTTATGCCATTTAATTGAATTAGAATTTCTTAAGGGTTTAGAAGATTAATTGAATGCATTTTTGTGTTCCTTGGGTGTTGGGATGGAGTGTGGCAACTCCATTCCCACTTGACCGATTTTGATCAAGAAAGAGAGAAGGGATGAATTGAAAGGAATAATGAACCCAAAATATGAAAAATGATGTGTTTAGTTGATTTTGAGAGAGCTTGTAAATTGTTGGTTTGAATTGAGGGCCTTGGAGCCAAATGATTTGAGTTTGTGGTTACATTGTGGTTTATTAAGATTTTGGAGCTATATTGTGATTTGGTGAATTTTTGGATTGATATTGACTGCTGGTAGGACCCTTGTAAGGGTGTGGTTAGATTAGGATTGTAAATGGTGAAAATTGGTGAATGTGGACATGTAAAGTTTATGGGGAGGTTATGGCAAAATTTTGGTAGGAAAATAAGTGTTTTAAGATGACTTAGTGAATTGAAGAACCTAGGTGTTGGTAGTGTTGTGTAGAGTGGATTAATAGCCTTGAAATGGTATTTAGAGAACTAGGGAGAGGAGTGTAAAAATCTGTAGCATAATGATGCTTGGTAACTTGGAATTGCAAGAAAAAGAGTTAGTGTTATAATAGTGGAAATGAGAGTTGGACTTGGGTTTTAGAATTGTATAATATCTAGGAATGATTTGTATTGGTGATTAAGAGATTTGGTAAGGTTGGTAGGAGGTAGAAGCTATTAAGAGAAGTTTAGGAAATGCACAAGTGTGCAAGATGCAAGAATAAGAATGGAAATTTGTGAACTTGGGCAAGAATTGGAGTAAGGATTAAACCTATGATTTGAAGAGGTTTAGAGCATGTTTTAAGGTGTTTAAACATGTAGGAAACATGTGGAAAGATTGTGGAATGAGTGGGAAAAGATTGGGGTGAATTTGGAGTTCAAAATGTGTAGAAAAACACTTTTAAAAATAGGGTCTGTTGTGGACCGCCCCTGTGGGGAGGTCCAGTCGAATTCTGCAGGATAAGTGTAGCTTCTGTTGTGGACCGTCCCTGGGACCTCTCCAGAGGGGCGGTCCAGACCAGAGAAGAAAAAAATTGTTTTAAGGCTTCTAATGATGAGGGATTGAATGGTATTGGTTTTAGAGGATGTTTAGGAGTTGTTTGGTGACTTTTAAAGGTACTAAGAAGTGTAAACAAGTTGGAGAAGTGATTGAAAAAGTTGTGAGTTTAAAAGCATACAAACAAAACTAAGGAATAATGGGATAACGAGGTTAATTACAGGAGTACTAGTTTTACGTACCGTAGTTCCTTAAATAATGGAGATGTTTGGAATATTATCAGTGGACCAAGAGTAAACCGAGCAATGTGAGAAGACACGGTAAAAGTTAAACCAAGGTGTAAGGTATGATTTCCTCATGCTCTGTATCCTAACTTGGTTACCCCGATTTGTGTGTTTGTTTGATTGTGTGATCACCTAACAAGATAAATGCACGAATCGGATTGTTTGCACTTATTGGTGCTTGTATGGCATTGTTGTTTGTTGGTTTGTATTGTGAGCTTGAAGTTTGTATAATTCATGAAATGTGAGTTGTGAATGAATTGTTTGAATGATGAATGTGTATGGTAGTGCAACTCATAGTTGAGTCTTGTGTGAGTAGAGACTCGTAGAAAGAGTCAAGTGCGAACTAATAAAAAGGTGGAAACACACTACAACAATCGAACCATTACACGGTAACATAAACCTATGAACTCACTAAAACATGAGAAAGTATACGGGAGTAGTAACCTCCCGATAACGGTTAGAGAACCGAATTGATTTAATCTACACAATAAACGATAGTGGAAGCATATAAGTAACCTCTATCTAGAGGATTGATAATCGTTCTAATTATGAACCTTGAGTTAAGTAAAGCATGGTAAGGGATCACCAAACCCCTTAGAGATATAGTCGAACCCCAATGAGAGGAACCGACTAAAATGAACAATGTCCCGAACATGAGAGTATTCGATAAGTTGGGTAAAACCTTAAATCTTAGAATACTAGACATTGAGGAATTCCCTAAGCTAATAGATGTTATCGAGAGAGACACTTCTAGGCTAATCCTTGAGATTGTGAAATGACTCCGAGAGAACTGGACGTTTGTGAACTTGAGGAGCTAAATGCATAGCCCCTTTGTATTTGTAAGCCCGGTGGTGGGTCTTGTGTATGACCCTGCCCAGAGGTCGTGGCTAAGACTTAAAAGATGCCTTTGAGTATTGAGTATTGATTTTAGACCTTGAGTATTGAGTATTGAGAATTGAGGTAGTGAATTGAGTATTGAGTTGAGACTTGAGATTGAGTAATGTAAAGCTTGTTGAGTTTGAGAGTTGAGTAAGTGTAACCCAAGAGTGTGGGTAAGACATTGAATTATGAGGTAAGGCATAGTGAGGTAGAACCCTCCAAGCCTAAATATATATATTGAACTAACCCCTTGATGTGTGTGTTAGTGTTGTGTTCAATGTTGAACTTGATTGTAAATGTACATAAATAATGTATGTTGTATGCATGCTGTTTGAAAAAAATGAATCGCATGCTCTCGACCAATTAGTCGGCGTACCCTCGCTAGTACGCGGGTATGCGGAAGTCATATGCAGCAATTTTGCTGAGCCCCTAGGGGCATCGTTTTTATTTTCCAGGTACACTGAAGCTGGTTACCGTTCGAGAGTAGGACGGGTTGTTATTAATCATGGGTAGCTGTTTAAGGATTATATTTGTTGTATTGTGGAAATTGTAAGACCGAAAGGTCATTAATGAACTTGGGAATGGTAGACACTCGGTATAGTACAGAATTGAGATTGTATTGTATATAATGGAATTACAGGTTGTATTAGTTGAGGATTGATTAAGTAATGGAAGTATTTTTTGTATAGTGTACTCGGTATAAGACCATCATACCAATATTGTATTTGTGGTTGTATTTGAGTTTGGATTGGCCTTGTTAGTCACGTGGGTGACTAACGACATTGTTTCACCCCCGGTTGGATTGGAAATTTCTGCTTGTGTATAGATATGGAGACGGGTTAGGAGTTAATTGCGTGATTACCGGTAGGGGTGTTACAAAAAGTGGTATCAGAGCGAAGTATCGCTCTGATGGTCTAAATACCGAGTTTAGGAAAATACCAAGTTAGGAATTAGAAAATTAGGGCTAAGGGTTGAGTGTTAACGTGAGGGATACGCTAGATAGGAACTTCCAGTATGACCTGGATACCTACATAACTAGTCCCGCCCTCCGCAACCCCCGTTATAAGTTGGGGAAAGAAACGTCAGGGAGATGGAAAGACCTCTCATATTCTGGAAAACCCGATCTAGCAGTTGTAGGATAAACTTTGTAAAGAGAAATAACCTGTCATACGGTAGATTCCAAGAATTGGAAATCTCGAAGACGGTTCCCGTTTGAACAACAATCACCCTACATAACGACAAAATATTGAAGATCCTAAATACAGGATAATGGAATCTGCAGCACCATGGGGCGATGTGCTCCGCAGTCGCGAGAACCATGCGCAGCCAACGCTTGACAATACCATCAACAACATACCACAGACTGAGGAATCAATCAAGGTTGAATAACTCCAAACCTACAACGCCAAAGGGCGGTAATACCCAAATATCATAGTTCAGACAACTATGAGAGTAATCATTAAGCTTACGCTAACAGGACTACCACGTAGTTCCTAAGGATTAGATAAACCTCGGTAGCCACAACTAAATGTGGGAACGAGCTATGGAGCAAGGTACATGGAGTACCACAAGGATCGGGAAGCACCCGAATTATCAACAACCTTGTCAAGGACACCGAGAAGACACTCAGGGAGTTGATCACTAAGATCAAAAGTGGATGGAAGATCCGAGAAAACCACCAAGTATGGATGGAAAACAATACCGTAATCGGTACAAGTCAACCTTAAAACCGACGTACCCGTGCACTTGCCAAAGCAAGTGCAGCAAACAACAAGACAAATGGGGAGGCTTTTGACAACCAACAAGTACTTACTAAAGTACCACCAGGGAGATGGAAACAAGTATAGGATCACTAATGTAACGCCCCTAAATTACTAACCATAATATGATAATAAACTTGCTCAGATTAATAAAGCGGAAGCATAAGTCTTATAGGACGTTACCGCCACACTCACAACCATGTGAATGCTTAGGCTTAACTTACAACCAAACTGACTTTGTATTACATAGGTTATAGAACAACCTAACACATTAATCTAGAAACCAAAAGAGAATAAAGTGATGGTCTTCTAGCCCCAAAAGCCCACACTCTCGGATGTCTCCACAACTAAGGAGAAGCTTCTTCATTTCCTGCATCTGTGGTCATTCATACAATCACAGAGAAAAGACCACAGGGCATAAAGCCAAAAAGTCAGCAAAGCTGAGTAAAATCAAAGCTACCATCAGAAAATAACTTAGTAAAGTACTTGATGGTATATACACAAACTTTGCTCAACCAAGAGTTCAAGCATTAACAATAAGGCATCCAAACCTGCACAAGTACATGTTAATCAATTCACATATTTTCCTTAGTCATCAATTTCTCCATTCCACACAAATCAGTTCAAGGGACGAATCCCGATCATTGAGGCGATCCAACCTTTCCCAAACGCACTCCAGGCCCTAAAAGATGTGCACCCCCTATAGTACCTTTAAACTATAGTGTAGGAAACCATGAAGCATCTCATGAAGCCCAAGGCATACCATGAGTCCAATAATTCATAAGAAGGCAGTTACTGCTCAAGTTCCACATATGGCCATATATCTCAACAATCCATTCCAATGAGTTACTCATTGAATCCTCGTTAATCAGAATATAACAATTTAAAGTATAACAAGAATCAACAGTCAAGTCACTTAACAAAGCCCATTTCATAATTTCAAACATAAGGGACATAACAATAATCAAACAGCACTTAAGGAAAAGCTATGATCACATAATCTTACATGGCACCTTCGGCCAGGTCACACAGCATCATATATCTCAACTTAACAATTCAACCAACCATAAATCATACCTTAAGACCAAGTCTTGATCAAACAAACAAATCATATTCATTTCAGTTCTATTATTAACTATCTCATCTAGATTAGCTTAAGACATAATTTAACTATAGATTACAACCTGAATCAAACCATAATTGGTTCCTAACATTTTTGGTCATAATAACACAATATTAACCGGATTAGCTTAGGAGTTAATCCAACCAAAAACAACCTTCTAAGACAGTACATCTAAGTTCCTAACATATTAGGCTTTAAGACCTTAAGTCTTAGCTTAGATTAAACTATCATCTTCATCATAAAAGGTTACTAAAGACCAGAACAATCAACAATCATGTTTTTAGCCCTAGGACACATCTAGTTTACACTAATTAACTTCCAACTGAAACCAGTTATACTAGACATCTAATTCACCATATTAGCTCTTCTAGTAATCACATTTAACATCATAAATAAATTCTATACTTTCACCTATGTTACTCGGCCATAACAATCAGATAGGTTCTAGGTTAGTTAAGCACCCAAAACACTTGATTAATGCTCTAGAATTCCACCCACAAATCTGGTGATTAAACAAAACTCTTTAAGACACCATTTATCCTAGATTATAACAACACCAGATTAGACTAAAAATCATCCAGAACAATCATAATTACCTCTAGGTTATTCCCACTTACTAAACAACAGCAAAACACCATAAACAAGCTCTTAAGCAATCGGTAACCAAAGGTAGGTAAACACATCCTTTTCTTCCTTAAAACACTTTTCTAACTCTTCTAGCTTTTGGCTAATAAATACCTACGAATTTTAATTAGATAATATAGGGTAATGCTCCTGTACAACATACAGATTTATTAAGGGATGGTAACCATGAAGTTACCTTGAAAATTGATGAAGAAAACCTCTCTAAAACCTTGCAGAACTTTGCTAGGAATCTAAGGCACCCTTGAACAGCTTGGAGCACCTTGGAAATGGCAACTATGGAGCTTCCAGTCCTCTCTTCTTTTACGACCAGAGGTTACCTCCCAAGGTAGGTTTCCTTCTTGCTCTCTTCTAAACTGGCTGTAGGAGATCTAGATGATGGGTGAATGATTTAAGTAAGTCAAAGGTTCCTCTCCTCTTCCTCTTTTGCTCTCGGCTGAAGTGGTAAGCAATGTAAGCTTTCTTCTCTTCTTTCTCTTCTTAATGAAGGCAGGAACACAAGAGTGGGATGAAGAGAATGGAGTATGAACGTGGGTTATATATAGGAAAGGGCTGATCCTTGTCAATTTCCTCCTTGATTAAGTAAACTTCTAAGTGGTGACACCTTAGGCTCCATTTGCTAGCTTCTGATTGGCTCATAATAAGGCTTAATATAGAAAGACAACACATGGGTGACTAAGGGAGGTGGGCAGCAGCCTATTCTCATTGGACCAAAGTGTGGTCTAATAGTGTGGTGACACCTCCTACTAGGCTGCATAGGTGTCGGGCTCCTATTGGTCCTAGTGTTAACCAATGCTAATTTGACACCTCGTGCTTGCCACCTCATGCTTGCCACCTCATGCTTGCCACCTCGTGCTTAAAGACGTCCTACTTGCCTACTAGCTTGGTCGTGCTTAAGACGTCCTACTAGCTTGCTAGCTTACTGAGTCACCTACTTGCTTACTAGCTTGATGAGTCACCTACTTGCTTGCTAGCTTTCCCAAGCAGCTGCATCACCTACTGTGTGTTTACTACATAAGCTAGCTGCTGCATCACCAGCTAGCTTGGTTGTCACAATGTTATTGGAGCATTCTAGCTAGCTACTTTTAAAACAATACAAGAAGTGCTATGAAGGACTTTTCTGGTCCTAATGTGTACTTATGCCAATATTAGGATTTAAATATGCTTAATAGCTCATTAGGACCTAATTAGCAAAGTAAATCATCCTTTAGAAACTTTGGGTATTTCAACTAATCCAAGAACTTGAACAACAAAACCTTGGAAAGGTCAAACGGCCCGACCATCACATTACGAACATACCAGTCAGCGAGATGCTAGACTTGGTCAAGACTTCAGACATGGCGATGCCATGAAGATTTTCTTTCAAACTCAAGATTTCTATTTTAGAACCCAGAATTTTTCTTTCAAAACCACAACTTTCTTTTAAACCTCAGATTTTTTTTTAAACCAAACTAGAAGAATTACGGTGAGTATCATAGAGTGATACAAGAGGAGTTGAAAATAGAATGCTTCACCTAGGCGTGTGACGAGCACTACGAGTGTACCCAAATACGGGATGTGACGACCGCACTCCGAAGGAGCTTGCGGGCCTGACAGACCCTTTGTGAGTTAGTCGGGTAAGTGGAAAGTACAATAAGGTACCCCCCTATGTATACATGTAGTGCATGAAAACACGGGAAGTAGTCAGCTCCGTTCTACTGACCATAAGGTAAATTCAAACCGAACCAAATGGATACCTCAAATAATCGAAGGAACTCAGATAAGCTTACAAGCTAAAGGAGTCAAGACTTACTGAGGAGGATGAGAAGAGTTAGGGAGTGCGAGAAGCACTAGTAATTGGACTAAAGACATTGATAGTCTCAAGAATTCGAAACGAAAGCATATTAGCTGGAATGGAAACCCAGTCTAAACACAATAAGGCAAGGCCTATCATGAACATATAAAGGTTCAAAGAGCAATGTGAAATACCCAGAGTGATCATCTAAGGTACCGAAGGAAGTACCAAACTGGTTAAAACCTTAAGGGAAGCACACATGGTCTACCCTAAGAACGGGAGACGCTATAACCCTAAATAGGACAATTTGGAATCCAGAACCGCAATGCGGAGTAAATTAAACATTCTCATAAATTTTAGCCAAAGGTAATGGCATAATTGAGCAACACCCAGGAGCGATCCTTGAAGGGTGTAGAACAATGTCGTGATAAAGACACAAGAACTACAACGAACACTCTGTTGGAACACCGAAGGGATCCCACTTACCAAGGGATACCCTAAATTTGTAAATGATACCGATCAATACCAAGATACTTAAAGGGCATCCAACGGACGGAAGCGGTGCAATGATCCTTATCATGGAGCCCAGTGTTACATCCAAACCAATTTACGGTTTATGGAGAAGCAATGCTTGTAAACAGCCTAAGATGAGCAGTGCTCTAGGCAACGTGGCTAGAAGCCAGGGAGTAATCGGTTAAGAGGAAATATCATATGTGCATAACGTGAAGTATAAGTATGTAATGCTCAAGGAGCTTGGAAAATATGGTAAACGGTGGAAATGCAAGAGCTTAAGCTAATGAATAGCGGATGCCATGGAAACCAAGTTGTAAACAAATATGAACATGGTACGCAGCAAGTGACCAATACATCATACAATGAGATGAAGTTGATAAGTAAAGATGGTAGACAGACCGAGAAACAAGGAAACGATATTCATTCCTATTGCTAATCTCATAAGAGATTTACTGCCAAGTGTTTACGCTTCTGCACTCTGTAGGACTGAGTATTTTGGTATTGCACTGTGCAGTAATGATCGAGTGGGATAGCTAGGAATTTAGGAAGATGACAATTGTGGTAAATGTGGAAAGGAGACTTATGAAAGTCACAAGGACCGTCGCATAGTGAAATACCCCAAACCTAAGTATGATGAGTAAACATCAATTTATGATGTAGTGAGGCTAAAATATGCCTTAGAAGATTGGTAGACAATTTAAACCAAGGAAAACACAAGAAAATGCCTTAAGGGCAATTTGGGCAAAAACGTGCTCTAAGCTTGGAGTGACTTTGATTAGCACCCAAATACCATTATAAGACTTTAGTAATATGCTAATGGACATTTTAAATCAATTACCAAAGAAAACCAAGCTCAAAAACAAGCTTAAACACAAATGTGCTTTAAGACTCCTTAAAGCACCTTTTTGAGAAATTGTCTTAGAAATGAGTTTTGAGTGGCTAAATGCCCATGATTACACCTTAATCAACATGTGTACTAATTAGTATCACATTAGGAAGCCTAAATCAATGAGAAACCAAAAATATCATGAATATGTGCACTAATTAGTGAATAGTGCTCAAATAGTGCTAGTTTTGACTTAAGTCAACCTTAATCAGTTAAATGGCCAAACAAGGCCTTATGTATGTTAATTAGTAAGGGGGGGACGGTTTTAAGGGGATAAGTCACCATAGACTTCATCAAATAAGGAAATAAGAAGAGATAAAGTAAAGAAAGTTACTATTTGCTTTTATAAAGCAAAATATCCTATATTAGCCTACCTCTCTCCACTCTTCTTCATTTCTCTTCTTCACCAACGAGTTCCTATTCTTCTTCTCTGTTCTAAACCGTTCCCAAACAGCACCATTGTTGCCTAACCTTGCTCTGCCCACCAAATCTTCATTTTAGCTCCAAATCAAAAACTAAACACATAATATTCTTAGTTAGCTCAAGCTCTAGCTTCCTATCTTTTCAAAATTGGGAAAGCTTCATTTTGGAGCCATGGAAAAACTCCATTGATGGAGGAAAATCAAGTTTGAAGAGCCCATTTGGTTCTCCATTCATTCAAGGTGAGAAAAATGTAAGAAAATCATCTTTCCATCACTTCTTCACATGTCCGAAAATTACCTTCTCATGGAGCCTTGTTTTATCCATTGTTCTAGCTTGATTCTATTCTCCAAGGGCTAGAGGAGGTCCTTCTTGATTCATATCCAAGCCTACCTTAAGACTCCAAGGTAAAACATTCATTTCAATACCTTAGAACACATTTTTAACCTAGGAATAATTCCTTAAGGTTAGTGCATTATCTAGCACTCATGAGAGTCATTGTATATTGATTAGAACATTGGCAAAGGAAATTAGAATGGTGGCCGAGATTTCCAAGGGAAGAAGCCTAAGGAGAAACTTGAGAAAAATAAGGTAAATTGCTTACCTAATGGTGGTTTAAGTTTTAAGGGATGAGTTTAGGTGAGTAATAATGTAGCTTAAAGCTTACATTATGTAATGAGTTATATAACCTAGGAAAAAGGATTTAAACAAGCTTATGAACTTGTGATTAAGGAGCTAATGGAAATAAGTTAGTAAGATAAGTATAAGGTGAATTAAGAGAACACTTATATTGCTATGGGAGCATTGCTGTGTGTATTTGCAGGTTGGAAGCTTTTTATATGTGGGAAATTCAGTGTTTAAGTTTAAGTTATTTAAGGGCCTAAGAGCCATGTCATTTAAGAGCCTTAGTGCTATGCAATTTAAGATTATTGCACTATATTGAGTTATTGTGAATGAGTTGATTTAGGTGAGAAAACAAGATGAGAGAGGACTTGATGTGTGTGAGATGGTTGAATGAGGAAAACAATGCATTTGGGCATGATAAATACTAGGGAATCTATGGCGAAATTTGAGTAGAAAACAAAGGGTTTAAGTGATGGTTATGATTTAATATGACCTAGGGTTTACTTGGGATCAATATAAGGAGTTTGAGTGGAAATGAGTTAACTAAGGAGTTCTAGAGGTTTAGGATGACCTAGAGATGTCTAGGAGGAATTAGAGGGTAGATGGGTGTATTAGACACACCAAAGTCATGGTAGGAGGAATGGTAAGACTTGTGCAAAAATCTGGAGGAAATGATGTATAATGTTTTGAGGTAAATTAGGTATGAACTAGAGAGTAAAACAATAAGAGTTTTGGGAAGTTTGTGTAAGTGGTGGTGATGCTAGTAGTGGACTAATAAGGTTTTAGTTAGATGACAATGAGTGGACTTGGAGATGGAAGAGAAAAGTGTAAGAGAATGTTGTAAATTGTCAAGGAAAAAACTAGGAATGTATAAGAGTGTATGATTATGAGAATGGTGTGTAAGTTGAGTAAAAGAGATGTAGATGTCTAAGAGGGACTAGGGGATCCAATGGTTGATTTAAAGCACCAAAACCATAGTGAAGGAAGCTAGGAAACTTGTACAAACTTTGAAGGAAAATAAGGTATAATGACTTGTAAGGATGTAAGCATGTGCTAGATTATATATAGCTCTGAGAAGTGTGAATAAAGCAAATAGGTGTGCATGATGATGCTTGAGGAGTAGTTAAGATGGTTGTGAAGATAGCATTTTGGGTTAGTTGAGTTGTAGGCATGATATACCACTTAGAAAACTTAAGGAAAATATTACAAGTAATAAGAGATTTTGTGAGAAATTGGGTAACAAGTTTAGATGAGGAATTGGGCAAGTTTAAGATATTATTTGGGGTTAGAATATTTCTAAGATCTATATGGACTTTGGGTAAAGCATGGGTGAAAAGAACAAGGGCAATCACACTTAGAAAAATGCAAAAGGTTAAAACCTGCAGCTGGTCCGGGACCTAGGTCCAGGGTAAAGTCCCGGACCATGCCTAAATTAGAGTCGAGACTTCGTCCAACACCCTGGTCCGGGACTTAAGTTTGGTATGAAGTTCCGGACCACCCCTGATTTACCCCCCGAGGATTTTAGCTTGCATTGGTCCGGGACTTAAGTCCCATACAAAGTCCCGGACCACCACATTAAAACAGCCGAGAGTTTGAACCAGGTATAGGTCCGGGACTTAGGTTGAGGACAAGGTCCCGGACCACTCTAAAAATGGTGTATAAGCTTGGAAAATGTTAGGTAATGATGGGGATTGATAATGTTATTAAGGACATGTTTGGTGGGAATTAATGACAATTAAGTGGGTGAATAAGTATTAGAGACAATGAGAAATGATGCACTTAAAAGTCTAAGTTAAAACTGTAAGGACTTAGTGAACATTAAATGGTGAACAATGTGGGTAAGTAGGTTAAGTAAGTTGGGAAGAGTTAAGTAACTAATAACCTAAAACTGAATGAATATTTTAGGACTTATGAATTGGGACCCGGGAGGAGATTAAACAAGCAACCACCGACGGTGAACGGTACAGTTGTTCTTGTGACCTGCTTGCTAACGAGGTGTCCCTCGGCTTGTGTGCTATTTGTTTTTGTGTGATCATTAAACAAGATAAAGCATGCAACCGGAACATTATGTTTATTGTATTGTTGTGTGATATTTGAAAACTAACACAACTTACCGTGAGAACCTACTAACTAACGTTTAGTAAGGAATTGTGTGAGACTAAGGAACACTCCCTAATATTAGTCGTTAAAAACCGAAAGAGGTTTAACCAACAAACTTTGTCTTAAGACTTCTACTAACTGGTACTTGGGGGGAGTGAGGAACCCGGGACTGACTCCGGTCATGCATGCTAAGGAAAGGGGGTCGGTATCTAAAGCAGATCCGACTTCCGCTTAAGGACTTGTCTTCGGACTTGTAGCCTAGGGTCGGTTGACCGGCTCAGCTACATTGGACATCCAGTCCAAGGTAGGTGGCATTAAGATGGCGTGGGGGGATCTAGCCTACATCCCCAACAATTTAAGAATGTTGTCTATTGCCGGTAAGTGTCCTGCTGCTGGCTAGGGTTAACCAAGCCCTACGAAAATAAACAACGAACTAAGGGTTAACCCCAATGAGAGAACGGTTGGCATATATAAGATAAGGTTGAGATAAGTTGCAACCATTCCTATTTAAAGGATGGTTTGTATTATAAGACTGAGATAAGCTACTTCCATTCCTTTTAAAGGATGGTCGTTTCCTAAGACTAAGATAAGACTAAGATTGAGGTAAGATAAGGATGGACTAAGATTAAGAGGAAACGTAACTTAAGGAGTGAAATAATTGACTCACTAATTAAGGGAACGCATTTAAGTCGTTCATTGTGTTTGAACTTTGATTGTTCATAATTGGTTTGTTGTTTATTGCACTTTCTATTATGTTGTGCATCTAATCAACCTCCATGCTATCGACAATTAGTCGTCATAGCCACGTTAGCTTGGGGGCCATGAGAGGATCGTACCAGCATTCGTGCTGACCCCCTTTGGGGGCTGTTTTTACTACACAGGTGAACGTCAGGAGGCGGCCGTCACGAGAGTAAGATGGGGTACAAGCGTCTCGGGTTAAGTGTGGCCTACGAGTTGTGCATGTGCACTCGTATGGCAATCTGAGTTAGTAAGATGTATAGGATGTGAGGGGATTGTAAGAAGGATATGTATTTGTTTAAGATTTATATGTACTATTGTTCGGTATATTCTGTAGTCAGACCGTGACAAGGTCCTGGAATGTATTTGAATCCGCTGCAGAGTTTATATATATGGTGATAAGTTTGTGATAACCACGATTGGATCGAGATGGGGTGTTACAAAAAGGGGTATCAGAGCGTAGTTACGCTCTGAAGACAAGAATTACCGAACTTAGGAGAATACTGAGGTTGAGTTTGAGTTATGGGTTAAGGGTTGAGTGATAGAGTGTGAGGTGTGTTAGTTAGGACTTCCCGGTGTTTATCGGATATCCATAGTACCTAGACCCGCCCTCCACATCCCTAACCTTGAATACATGGAACAAACGCCAGAGAGAAGAAAGCCTTCTCCTACTCGGGAAAAACCCGATCTGGCAGTTAGTTAACAGTAAGCAATACGAGAAACATCTTGTTGAACAACCGTTTATGAGAACTTGAACGTTTTAACTGGGGCGCAGTGGTGAAACATGCGCTATCAAGGGAATTCTACCAGTTAGGGAACGGTAATTACCGGCAACATGGGTCGACATGTTACGCAGTCGAGTTACACCGCAACACTAATGATAAGAAAAGCACTATGAGTGCAATGGATAAGAAAAGATAAGCGACATGAGTACCGGACAGCGGTCCGAGTGAGCATAACAGTGGGATGATACAAAGCATGAGGGTTAAGATTATTGGAAAGTCCAATTAGAAATGGGAACTCCAAACCCCATACAATGAGAAAGGTTACAAAACCTGGCCGACATTGCGCAGGCGACAATAAAGACGTACAACTGTATACCGGAATAGGACTACGATGTAGTGCCTAAAGGAGAATCATTACTTAGTAACCACGACAAAATGTGTGGAAACGGGAGCGAGAGTCAAGACATGAGTAAATAATAAGGGGTTCCCTCAAAACGAGGAACGCCCTGATAAATGACAGCACTGTCAAAACGGCAAGGAAACTGCTAAATGGTCAGTTATCCAAACTAAAGAACATCGAAGGAGTCCCGAGGACTACCAAAGATATAAAATATTAGGAGGAAGTACCATTACTGATGCCCAAAGCACCGGTAACCCATCTTGCATGGCGCACTTGCCATAGCAAGTGCTGCCACGGTTAAGCTACACGGAAAACAATCATGGCGAGATAGTAGAACGCTACAGTTGTAGTACATTTTAATACCGGACTGTAAATCTATAGGAACGGAAGGATGAGACCTTGGAAGGGCCTGACGGTCTGACCATGATGAGATGAGTCGACACACCAGTCAGCAGGGAGCTGAACTTGGACGAAATACTAAACAATATAAATGTTAGCAACGGTACCACCTACTACAACAACAACAACAACCGACAGTACGGTAAGAACACCAATCCCGAACCCCAAAGAGGAAAACCTAAGAGATCGCTCCGTAATGCGAGCAAAACACTACATAGGTGATAACATACAAAGAATGCATTACGTGATACAGTGGAGACTGTTGACAGAATGACTTCCAGTAGGAACGGGATAGAACTCCCGAGGTGACCATTACGAAAACCAATAACAACAATCTTCAATGAGGATGTTGGAAAGCCCAGAAGACAAGGATAAAAGAAATGAACGTAAGATATAACCTACTAAGGATTAAGACATACAACCCCAAAAGAGGATAGCTCAGAGGACTACCCCCACAGAGCGGGCACAGTCGAGCCAAACAAACTGATGAATGACGATTAGTATTGATTGCCTACCTCATTAACACCCAAGTATGATTAATCATCGATGGGTGGCGTAGTCAACAAATGTTGAACGAAGCGTTGAGATGGAAGCAAAAGATGACAGGATGATTTCCGACTTAGACACCGTAAGGCAGATGCCTAATACGAACTAATCCGTAATTGTTAAAGGGCGCAAGTCTATGAAAACGTTAGTATTGTCAAAAACACTAAGTGACCTCAGATCACCTGAACGAACTTCCATAGTGGGAAGCAGGATGCAGCAACTTACCATGAAACCCGATACTACATTTAATATGTAACCTAACAGTGGATAGTGACTAAGAACCAGAAATCTATGAGGATAACATACAGATGAGCAAGAGTACAAGGAGCGAACCGAGCACCGGCTCTCACCCAATGATATTAAGCACTAAGAGCCTACGAGCCAAGGATGTTAACCACATCAGAGCCGAGGCACAGTAAGTTATAAGAGAGCTTATTTAAGCCATGAAGGAACTACAATTCATAGATACGAACGGTTACGACACCTATAACTTAGATTGTGGGAAATATTGCCAGGAAAAGGCACCAATGAGAATAATGAGATAGTACATTGGCTGGGGCGGAGAACGAACCATACCTTTTAGGGTAGGGATACCTCTCCTTGTTGTGAGGCCATGAATGGGAATAAACCCCTCAAAAAGGGCTTTCACTTATTAGAGATGTAATACACTTCTGTTAGAGAATGAAAACTAAAACCTTGAGATTACCTTAGAGCATACCAGATACACTTGAGTAATAAGGAAGGCTGTAGAGACAGACCTCATATCCAACACCCGGGATTTAAGAATCAGTATTTGTCAGGGATAAACATGGTGAGTGCACAGAGTGACACGTCAAGTGACTAACGCTCAAAGAGCTTTTGATTCAACGAATGACTTCTTCAGTAACCGGTTAAATTACATGGTAAATAACATCATAAAGGATGAAAGAACGTGAGAGAAATTACCCTACTTACGAACCTGAGATGGATGCAGAACACCTTCATATTAAGAGATAACCATTTTATAACACAGTACGGCAACCGCCATACACCAAAATGAGAGAACCCCCAGTGTGTTTACACCAGGAAAGGATTAAGTATAAGATAAGATGTTAGAATAAGTGAGTAAGTAGTTACACCATCAATGGGCAACATAGTAAAGGCCAACTACCACGGTAGTAGTGGTCGTGAGTACAATATTTATATAAGGGGATTAAGTCATGGTGCGCAGTAAGGCGACCGTCAGGTATGAGCCGTCAAATATTGACACTGAGGCAATTAGATTTATGAATTAAGACCAATATAAGTACAAAAATAAGGTGGTAGACGAACTGTGCATTAATGCCAGTAGTCTGAACCTGGTTAGGTAAGATTTCACAGGAAGCACACTACCCATTCCTTACGGAACTGGAAGTGCATTCCTAGTAGAACAAATATGAGAAACAAGATAAGAGGCTCTATAGAAGAGACCTCAGTTGCTAAGAGACCGAATCAGTACGGAAAACATAAAGGAACTGGAGCATACCATACCCAAGAACGCAGTAAATGAATTTCCCTTGATTAAGTTCAAGAAGAACAATAGATGTTATCATGGAACGATGAAGAGGAGATTGACAACAGAATACTTCATAATTAGCAATAGCTAAACGTGTGACGGACACTATGAGTTTACTAAAACGACACGTGGGACGACTGCACCCCACAGGGGCTTGCAGGCCTGACACGCTCATTTATGAGTTAGTTGGGTAAGTAGTAATGTACCAGCAAGGTACCCCTTGCATGTAAACGAATGGTGTAAGGAACACGGGAGGTAGTCGACTCCGTACCACGGACAATGACGCCAGATCAGACAAGAGCAGCTACTACCACAAACAGTCGAAGAGAAGAATTCAGTTGAACCAACAACACAAATGAATCAGAGAACAAATGATTAATGACTATGAAGTGCGAAGAGCACAGATTATTAAGTATAGACATAGGACATGTCTTAAGAAGTTAAGGATAAACTGTACAGCGCACTATGCACTATACAGCAGTTTCAGATTAAGAATCATCCTCAGACCAAAGGTCAGATGGAAAGAACGATTTAGACACTTAAGAGAACGCTAAGAATATGAACATTAGATCTCCAGAGAGACTGGATAGACAAGCTACAACTTATCAAGGCCGTGTATATATAAAGATAACACGTGTCCATTAAGAGATCTTTAGTACTAAATCATAAGCATACAGATGAGGATATACAATACTATGAAGGATAAGAAAGGCAGTTAAGCCTAAGATTATCAGAGTCGCGCAGCGGAAGCTAGCAGATCAGTACCTTTGAGATTAGACCAAACTAAGTTAAGAAAATGGTATAAGTACCGTAAGAATCATCGATACAGAGACTAAGTCATTTCTGATCGAATTATAAGTGAGATAGATGACATGGAAGCTAGAATGCTTGGTGAGAATTAGACATCTTGAACCTATGTTCAAGAATGATGTGGTGTTGATTACGTGGGCGTAATCCATTTTAAGGGGGGTAGAGCGAAAACCGCTTAGCGTATGTTTGTGTACTGAGTACATAAACTACGGTGTGCATAGCACAAAATAATTTGAGAATATGTTTTACATAAACATTTTGAGATAAAATCATGGTTATTGCACACAGAAGATGTGAATACCATACATATTAAGTACCTATCTTGTTAACTCCGGTGTGAGTACAAGTTAAGAGAATTAAGGAAGAGGATTAAGGAGACTTAAGAAATAAGGAATATATGAGGTATGAGTCGATATGAGACTATGTGTGAGATAAGAATAAGATAACACTATTGGATACTGTTCGATATGAATATGAGAAAGAAGATAGTAATGCTATGAGATATAAGATGGTGAGAGTTGGTATGAGACAGTTATAGAATTTAGTAGGAATTTAAGTCTTGAGGTAATTACTAAGAGATGAATCGGGAATGTTTGATGGACTAAGTCCACACTTTGGAGATGTATTGATTGTGATTAGAAGAACTAAAAAGATAGAAAATTGGACATGAGTGAATTATTTGGATGTTTGAAATGACGTGGGAGGTGGAACTTGATTTTCTAGGGATTTAATACCCCGGATCTAAAAATGGTGATTAAATTACTCTAATAAAATTATTAAGGGCCTAATGGTGCCTAAAGAGTATTGGTAAAAAGAATAAAACCAAAAGAAAAGAGAAAACGCTTGAAAAGCGAAAAACGCTAAAATGCGCAATAAATGAAAATAAGAGATATATGATCTTGTAAGGGTCCGAGATGGAGTCCTAAGGCTTAGTTAGGCCTAATAGGTATACGGGAATTAATCCCAGAGAAAACGGATCCAAATAATGGATTAAAAATGCTAACGGAGTTTTAAGCACGTTTTTCGAGAAAACCCGAAAACGCAACTTTAAGTGGTCAAAAGGACCCGTAAAAATTATAGTTGATTAAATAACTATAAATAAATATTAATGGAAGCTTAATAACCATTAAAATTAATTAAACGAGAAAATTCCGGAAAACGGACCCGGTAAGTGAATAGTGACGAAACCGGAGACGAAACGCGTTTAATTCGAAAAGTCGAAAAACGACCCGGGCTATTAATTAAGGTGGGCCGGTTTTAATTAATAAGTGTACATCCATTAATAGCTTGCTAGCTATTAAGTATAACAAGACAAATAAGTAGATAAAGCATAGTATAAAGTAAAAGTAAAAAGGTAAGTTACTTACCTTCTCACCTTCTATTCTCTTCATTCACGTATCGATTTGCTCCAGACTTGCAAATTCTTTCTTCTTCTTCCTCTGTAAGTCGCGACACCAACAGCACACAACCTTCCTCTTCAATCTCCTCTAACTTGCTCGTTTCTTCACCGAATCGCACAAAATTGCCACCGTTGGACTCGTATCGGCGAGGGCTACGTTTTCCACCCCTCAAAACTCGATTCCTCCATCTTCATCTCCATTGACGTTGGAGCTTTCGAAGCTTGAAGAGTAGATTTCAACTCTTCTTCTTCTCCTTAATGCTTTAAGGTAATTATAAGCAAGAGTTTTGCTCATTTCTAGCTCATTCTTGTAATTTGGGAAAATTTTCCTCACGTTGAAATTTTCCCCATGCTAGCCGTGAGCTCCTTGCCCTTGTGGAGGTTGGAAATGCCCATTTGATTGCCAAGCTAGCCATTTGGTTATCCTAAGGTAATACCTAAACTAAACTTTGAAAACTAGCACTTAATATATATATTAGGTTGTGTGGAGGAAAAGTAAATGTTGTTGAATGTGTGCTTTGGGCGGTGATTGTAGTTGGCAATCAATAGCCTTGTGTGGTGTGGAAAACAAAAGAGAAAGAGGGAAGAGAAAGAAGAAGAGGAGGAGTGAAAAACCGAAAATAAGCAAGGTAAAGAGCTTACCTTGTGTTGGTTTTATTCTCCTTATGAAACTTATGTGGGTGCTGTATAAACAACCTTGAGCTTGAGTAGTAATGATACTACAATATGGTTAGCTGAAAGAGAATGTTTCAATGAGGTTTATGTGTGCAAATAACCTAGAAACTAAACTAGTGTACATGTGTGAACCATGGGAATTTGGTGAGTTTATTAATGCCTAAACCAAACAGGTGAGAGTGGTGTTGTGAGCTGTTTTAGTGTGATGGAAAATGCTTAGTGAAACAAGTAGGTGCTGTCAAAATTCACCTAGGAATTATGGCCTTGAGTGTTCTGTTTAAAGGAAGAAACAAGGAGGTTAAGGTGAGTGGTTAATGTTTGAGAGCCCAACTAAGAAGGAGAATGTTCTATGGGGAAAATAATGTCATTTGGGAGTTAGGTATGGCATCAGTATGTGAGGTTTGAATGGTTTGAAGAAGAAGCCAAAAATCTGTTGCAATCAGATAGGAAAAACAAGTGGAAAACTAGTTTGTAAGTGTAAAAGAATCTAAGTAAAATTAACTAGATTGTGAGTGTATTTGGTGCTTGGATTAAGGTGATTAAGAAGGGTAATTAGTCACTAAAACATGAAGTTTTAAGTTGGTGAAGGTTGGGTAATGAATGGTAAAGGGATAACCTGTAACAGAGACCGAAACTGTCAAAATTTGCAATCTGTAGCAGGGTCCGGGACCTAGGTCCAGGACCAAGTCCCGGACCACCCTATTTTACCCCCCGAGAGTTGTTTGTTTGTTCGGTCCGGGTCTTAACCCCATGAGCAAGTCCCGGACCATGTGCACTTTTCAACCCGAGAATTCCCTGCTATGTTGGTCCGGGTCCTAGTTCCATGCCCAAGTCCCGGACCACATACCATTTTTAAACCGAGATTTTCCCTGCATTATGGTCCGGGACTTAGCTCCAGAATGAAGTCCCGGACCAAAGTGAAATAATGCCCGAGAGTTATGCCTTATGATGGTCCGGGACTTAGGGTGGGGACCAAGTCCCGGACCACCCCAGAAACCTACAGAGAGTATTTTAAAAGTTGTAAATGATGGGGGTTTGAATGTTAATGATGTTAGATGATGTTTAGGCCTTGTTTGGTGGCATGTAAAGGCCCTAGGAAGTGTAAGAAAGTGTTAGAAGTGATTGAGAAGTGAGAACTCAATTTAATAAAAGTGAAACCGAGATAACGGGATAACGGGGTAACTACGGGAGTAACATTTAATTATGTTCCGTATAAGCTTAGTATTAACAATAATGTTTGAAACATTATCAGAGAACCGTGCGTGACCCGAGCTTGGTGAGATGCCACGGTAAAGTAAAAACCCCGGTGAAAGGTATGATTTTCTCATGCCCCGTATGCTAACCGAGTTACACTGATTTGTGTGTTTGTGTGCCGGCTTAATCAAGATTAAAGCATGAAAATAATCCCTTGTTTGATTATGCATGCATTGTTGTATGTTGAATGAGCTAACATACTTGTATGCCGGTGTGGTCTAACTTAGTGCATAGACCGACTCTTAGTGAGTATTGACTGACTAGAAACCCGTTGAACGGGTAGTCACATAACCAATGGTAATGCAAACACACACAAGCTATCGATTAAAGTATAACGATAACACAAACATATGAACTCCCTAAAATGCGAGGAGATGTACGGGTTGAGTATATACCCGATAACGGTTAGAGAACCTTATTGAAACAATCCACGAAATAAATATGAGTGGAGAGATAAATGACCTCCATCGAGAGGATTGAAGTTAGTCCAATAATGTAAACATATAAGAAAGGTAAAAGAGACCTAGGGACTATGTGATTCCCTTGAGATACGGTCGACCTCTTATATGAGGATTTTACCCGGTATAAGAAAATATCCGAATGTACAAGCATATGATTGTGAGGGTAACACTTAAACCTAAGATTACCCGAAATTAAGTAAAGTTCCCAAAGTCATTAGAAACATCGAGAATGATGCTTCTAGACTAATATACATGATATAATTATAACTCCGAGAGAGGAGTATATGGGAATGTGAGTAGTCCGAGAGTAGTCGGACCTAGTAAAAGAGATAGGAACTAAGAGAGAGTTCCGTGAGCTAGTTGAACCTTCCCACCATGCTAGACCCAGAGTAGGGTCGAAACCGGGGAAGTAAGACTATGCTAGAGAGCCATGAGTTTTGGCTTAAGTATGTATAAGAGTAACAAGCGTGACGTAGGAGACCTGTAGTGTCTCGAGAATCTACAAGAGCTTGAGTATGAATAACCCGAGAGTGCGGGTGAGATAACGAGTATAAATAACCCGAGAGAAAGGGGCGAGTATATGTGAGTAACCCGAGAGAACGGGTAGTATAAGAATGAGTAGCCCAAGAGAATGGGTGTGTATACGAATGAGTAACCCGAGAGAACGGGTAAGTATAAGAATAAGTAACCCGAGAGAGGGTGAGGTATTGAATAAGTAAACAAGGCATAGTGAGGAATAACCCTCAATGCCTAAGAGTAACCAGTTACCACTAACAACATTGTTATGTTAGTTAGGAATCGTGTTCCGTGATTGGATGTAGATTCCTTGTGTGATATACATATATATTGTATTGCCATGATGCATGTTGTTTGTTTAAAATGAACTCCATGTATATCCGACCCAAAGTAGTCGGCGTACCGCGGTTAGCACGCGGTATATGCGAATTTCATGCGCAGCGAAAGCTGACCCCCTAGGGGGAACGTTTTTAGTGTGCAGGTACTTGAAGCTGACCACCGTTCGAGAGAGTAGGACGGGGACTGCTGTGAGCATGGGTAGTTAGATTGTAATTACTTATGCGTTTGAATGAGGTGTAAGTCCGAGTATGTTATCGGCATCCGTAATTGTAGACTCGGTATAGTAGAGATATGAATGGATTGTTTGTATGAAGTACTCGGTTGTTCCAGTCATCAGACCGTTACGGTATGTAAGAAAGGCCTGGTTAGCCACATGGGTGGCTAACGGCGTTGTTTCACCCCTGTTGTAATTGTTCCGCTGCGTGAGTAGGAGTAATTAGTAACAGTTTAGAGGTAATGACGAGATTAAGTTGGGGTGTTACAAAAATGGTATCAGAGCGAAGTATCGCTCTGATGACTGGAAATACCGAGCTTAGGAAATACCGAGTTAGGATATAGAGACTTAGGGCTATGGGTTGAGTGGTAGCGTGAGAGATGCGCTAGATAGGAACTTCCAGTATGATCTGGATACCTACAATACCAGACCCGCCCTCCACAACCCCCGCATTAAAAGCTTGGGAAAGAACGCCAGAGAGACGGGGAAACCCAATCTGGCAGTTATTTAATATTCAATATGAACTAGAACCTGTCATGCGGTAATCCCGAGAACCGGAAACCCGGAGACGGATCCCGCTGGAACGACAATAACCGCACTTAATGGCGGAAGATTGAGAAATCCTAATCCAAGGGAACCAGAATCTACGGCAGCTTGGGGCGACATGCTTAGCAGTCGCGAGAACCTAGCTAGCCGAGCAGCAACAAGAAGAAGCACCAACCGTGCAACAGGGGGACTCATGAGAAATAATGAGAACCGGGACACAAGTCTACGGACCGCCATAGTTAACTAATACCATCAATGGTATACATATTGACTGAGAATCTAGTCAAAGGTAGATGCACCCACCCTGCCACACCAAGAGTTGCAATACTTAACTGATACAGCTTAGACAGCTTCGAGCATAACTACGGGATATACCCGAATAGGACTACAAAGTTACCTAAATAAGCTAAACCTCGGTAACCACAGAAAGACGTGGGAACGAGCAACGAGGCAAAGCCTAGAATTAAAGTAATTAAGGAACTCCGAGAATGGAGAAGCACCTAAGGAATGACAGTCATGTCAAGATGAATGAGAATCAGCTCCAAGGAGCAGTTATCCAACTAGGGGATCAAGGAAGAGCCAACGAGGCTACCAAATATAATGTGAACAATACCGTGACCGGTATGAGTTAACCCAAAAACCGCCAGTACCGCGCACTTGCCACGGCAAGTGCAGTAGTAGCGGGACCAATAAGAAGAGCTTGACAAGCTATCAGTACTTAGTAAAGTACCAGGATGGCGTATGAAGCCAATATAGCAACTCGAACCTTAAGAATTCTGAAATGGAACTTTGAAAAGGCCTAACAGCCTAGTCATTGTATGAAGAACATACCGGCCGGCAAGAAGCTGGGCTGGATAAGAATCAGCCGGCATTGAAATGCCATGAAGAGCTTACTTTTAAAACCCGAATTTTCTTTCAAACATGAAATTTTCCAAAAACCCCCGAATTTTTAAACCAAATCAGAGAATCACGGTAAGTCATTATAGGACCATATAAGAGGAGTTGGCAACAGAATACTTCACTTAGGCGTGACCGACACTACAAGTGTACACTAATGAGACATGGAACGACCGCACTCCAAAGGAGCTTGCGGACCTAACAGACCAATTATGAGTTAGTTGGGTAAGTGGTAACGTATCAATAAGATACTCCATGTATGTATACAAGTAGAGTACGGTACACGGGAAGTAGCCCACTCCATACTACGGACGAAAGAGCCAATCCAAACCAAGACAGTTGGACACCTCGAATGATCGAAGAACACAAGAAGCTTACCAAAATCCAGTGAGGTCACGGACCTAAGGATAAGGCGTTAAGAAGTGCGAGAAGCACAGAGTATTAAGTACAGACATTGGAAATGTCTCAGGAAATACCTAATAACTGGGTGAATACCAGTGTAAATAATACGGCGAATGCCTAAATGAACTTATTAATGTACGATAAACGGGATAGAATTCCCACTTTATACCTCACTGAAGAGAATAATGACCTAACCCAGAAGGTATTAGAAGGTACCAAGGATCTACCCAATAATGGGAGACATTACAACCCTAAACGGGATAGTCAAGGACATAGCCGCAAGGCAAAGTCACAACTGAACATAACCATAAGTACAAGCCAAATGTAATGGCATTACTCTGTAACACCCAGGAGCAATCCGAGAAGGGTGCCGGAGTCAACAGTAGTTGAACGAAACATCGTGTTGAGAACACAAGTGTTAAGTTAAACACTCGGGTAAAACCCGAAGGGATCCCACGTAGCACAGGATACCCTAGATTGCCAGAGGGCATCAACAAATATCAAGTTGTTTTAAGGGCCTTCCATGTACGGAAGTGTGGTGAGACAACCACATCAAGAGCCCAGTAATACCTTCCAAACCATTTAATGACATATGGTAAAGGAGAAACCTATATAAACACCCGCATGGAGCATGACTCGAGGCAAGGTGGCTTGTAAGCCGATAAAACCAACTACAATACGTAGATCCAAACATTGTAAAACATATGCATAAAGGCATAAGAGGAACAGTGGTGAATGAACCACTACCTTAGAGTGGGGATACCACTTGTGATTATGGGGCCTATGGAGCGGCATTTGCGTGAATCCTCCAGAGAAAGGCTACCACCTAAGTATGTAATGTGAAACCGCTAGAGTGGTGTAGCAAAACTTGAGCATGTGTATATTGCCAATGAGTATACGAACTATAGTAGAGTAATCAGTTGAGTAGTGAACACTGTATGTGTACCATATGAACTGCAGAGTAAGCAGTGCGCAAGTGCGCAGAGAGATTTAAAGAGTAGTGTATGTTGTTGAGCCACAGTGTAAATGGCGTGAACACCTAGGCGGAAGCTAAAGTAGTAGCGGATGCCATGAAAATGAGAAAGACCAAGGTACGCAGTGAGCGACCATTGTGAGAGTATATTCAGATAGTGATCAGAAGTTGATGAGAAAATGTGGTAATGGAGACATGATCATTCCTATCTCATGAGAGATTTACTGTCAAGGGTTTACGCTTCTGCACTCTGTATGACTGAGTGTTTTGGTATTGCACTTGTGCGGTAATGATCAAGTGGGAGAGCCAGGAATTGAGAAATGTCAACAAGCCTGTTGAGTGAGAATCTAGAGATAACCGTGCGACCATTGGCTAAAGATGCACAAAGAACGTGGGCAGTAACCCACAGGGCCCAGGATCGATATGTGGAAAATGCAGAGTAGTATGAATGAAGAACTCTGGCACAGAACCAAGAAACAAACATAATCCATGAGCCACTATTAAATGAGGAAGCACTACATGCTAAGTAGCAGCTTGACCTCAACCGACAATAAGTCGGGAAAAATATGTGAATAATCACAAAGGTATACAATGTTTTTTTGAAAGATTTAACCCAGAGAACTGGAGAGGCAATCTATAAATCATCGAATTCGCATACGGTAAGAGATACCAAGCGACGATTAAATACATTGAGAATACCAAAGAGCGAATTAAGCTCTAGTTATCAGGTCACGCAGCAGAAGCTTGTGGACCATGATTCAAGGTTATATACCTATGTCATAAACCCCTTGAAGCCTTAGAGGCTAGAACCGAACCCGGTTATGAGTTAATTAACCGTACTGAAGTTTAAACGCTTCATAATACTCGAATTAATGAACCAATGTTCAGTGATAACATATGGTTGGTTACGCGGCGTAACCCCTTTTAAGGGGGTAGGGCGAGAAACCGCTTAGAGTATGTTTTACGTATTGGTGCGTAAACTACTATGTGCATAGCACAAAGGAAATTATTTTGATGATTGGAACTCATGTTACATAAACATGTCTACCCATTCATCGTGTAAGTATGAGTATTGTGCATGAGAGATGCGAAGTAATATGTAATATATGAAAAGAGGAGTAGAGAAACTCCTGGGGAATGAGAATCCCTATAGTATATGTCTAGTGAGATTAGACATGAGATATGATGAGTATGAATCGGCATGAAACCGATGTGTAACCTAAGAGGGAGTGAGTTCCCTAGGTGATTTTATTTGAGAATGATAGATGGAGTGAGTTCCATCCTTTGGAGTTGTATGTTGTATTTTAAATTGAGTAATAATTTGACTAATGAGAAGCCACAAGTATGGAATGCCTAGGCAAGGTAAGTGAAACAAATAGAGAATAATGGATGACTTAAGTTCCATGATAAGATAAATCGAAACAGATTGTTTTATGAATATGACTAGAAAGAGTAAAAGATAGAAAACGAAAATGTTTGACTATCTGATTGTTTGAAACTGACGTGGGAGGTGGAACTTGATCTGCTAGCGATCAAGGGAAACCGAACACAAATTGGGGTGAAGGATAGTTCAACACTGATGCTGATCACATCAGGGTTAGATGATTCCTGAAGCTCCCTATAGTGGTCACAAGTAATCACGCTAAGAAAGATACAGCTACCATAAATCTGATTTGGAGTTGTGTGATGTTTTAAAAAGAATTTTCAAACAGATTTTGAAAAAGAATTTTCTTCAAGTATGAAGATGGAAATGAAAATTGGTTTTGAAACCGCTATCACCCGCCGATGGCTGTGGCCTTAAGTCTTGATGACCGGTAGAACGGTGGGCGTGTATTAGTTTTGAAACCATTGCACCGTACGTGCGGCGGTCCTAAGCGACCGGTTGGGGCGGTGTCAGTGTGTGGTTTTTCCAAAGGCAGCGGGACGGGGAGAGTACCCTGAGATGTTCCTGTGTTGAGTGAGTCAACCAGAGTGCCTGAGGATATGTATATGTGTAATGTTTTGATCAGAACCGAAGGGACCGTGGGCCAGAGAGAGTAAGTGCCCATTTGTCATGAAACGGCCGTGAACCAGAAAGTGTAAGTGTTCAACGTGACCGGTACCTGAGGGATCAGTAGTATATTACTCGATATGGATTCGAGGACTGTAGTGCCTTCTTGTCTTCGGACCGATTCCATGGAGAGAAACAAAAGTATTTTTGATTGCTATACATGCTGTGATATGTGTGTGGTATGTGTAGTATAAATGAGACGACTTGTGGAGTCTGTAAGGTTATACATGTATTATAACCTTGGCATAGTACGCCATGAGAGTAACCATCTAGATTCACCAACTTTGAGGACAAAGTTCCTAAGGGGGGTAGATTTTAATACCCCGGATCTAAAAATGGTGATTAATTACTCTAATAAAATTATTAAGGGCCTAATGGTGCCTAAAGAGTATTGGTAAAAAGAATAAAACCAAAAGAAAAGAGAAAACGCTTGAAAAGCGAAAAACGCTAAAATGCGCATTAAATTTAAAATAAGAGATAAAGATCTCGTAAGGGTCCGAGATGGATCCTAAGGCTTAGTTAGGCCTAATTAGTATACGGGAATTAATCCCGAAGAAAACGGATCCAAATAATGGATTAAAAATGCTAACGGAGTTTTAAGCACGTTTTTCGAGAAAACCCGAAAACGCAACTTTAAGTGGTCAAACGGACCCGTAAAAATTATAGTTGATTAAATAACTATAAATAATATTAATGGAAGCTTAATAACCATTAAAATTAATTAAACGAGAAAATTCCGGAAAACGGACCCGGTAAGTGAATAGTGACGAAACCGGGAGACGAAACGCGTTTAATTCGAAAGAACGAAAAAAACGACCCGGCTATTAATTAGTGGGCCGGTTTTTAATTAATAGTATACATCCCATTAATAGCTTGCTAGCTATTAAGTAATAACAAGACAAATAAGTAGTAAGTAATAGTATAAAGTAAATAAAAAGGTAAGTTACTTACCTTCACCTTCTATTCTCTTCATTCACGTACGATTGCTCCAGACTTGCAAATTCCTTCTTCTTCTTCCTCTGTAAGTCGCGACAACCGAACAGCACCACACCCCTTCCTCTTCCTCTCTCCTCTCACTCTACTTGCTCGTTTCTTTCTTTTCGTTTCCCGAATCGCACAAATTGCCACGTTGGATCGTATCGGCGAGGGCTACGTTTTCCACCCCTCAAAAACTCGATTCCTCCATCTTCATCTCCATTGACGTTGGAGCTTTCGAAGCTTGAAGAGTAGATTTCAACTCTTTCTTCTCCTTAATGCTTTAAGGTAATTATAAGCAAGAGTTTTGCTCATTTCTAGCTCATTCTTGTAATTTGGGAAATTTTCCTCACGTTGAAATTTTCCCCATGCTAGCCGTGAGCTCCTTGCCCTTGTGGAGTGTTGGAAATGCCCATTTGATTGCCAAGCTAGCCATTTGGTTATCCTAAGGTAATACCTAAATAAACTTTGAAAACTAGCACTTAATTATATATTAGGTTGTTGGAGGAAAAGTAAATGGTTGTTGAATGTGTGCTTTGGGCGGTGATTGTAGTTGGCAATCAATAGCCTTGTGTGGTGTGGAAAACAAGAAGAGAAAGAGGGAAGAAGAGAAAGAAGAAGAGAGGAGTGAAAAACCGAAATAAGCAAGGTAAAGAGCTTACCTTGTTGGTTTTATTCTCCTTATGAAACTTATGTGGGTGCTGTATAAACAACCTTGAACTTGAGTAGTAATGATACTACAATATGGTTAGCTGAAAGAGAATGTTTCAATGAGGTTTATGTGTGCAAATAAACCTAGAACTAAACTAGTGTACATGTGTGAACCATGGGAATTTGGTGAGTTTATTAATGCCTAAACCAAACAGGTGAGAGTGGTGTTGTGAGCTGTTTAGTGTGTGGAAAATGCTTAGGGAAACAAGTAGGTGCTGTCAAAATTCACCTAGGATTATGGCCTTGAGTGTTCTGTTTTAAAGGAAGAAACAGGAGTTAAGGTGAGTGGTTAATGTTTTGAGAGCCCAACTAAGAAGGAGATGTTCTATGGGGAAAATAATGTCATTTGGGAGTTAGGTATGGCATCAGTATGTGAGGTTTGAATGGTTTAAAGAAGAACCAAAATCTGTTACAATCAGATAGGAAAAACAAGTGGAAAACAGTTGTAAGTGTAAAAGAATCTAAGTAAAATGAGCTAGATTGGTGAGTGTACTTGGTGTTGGTTTAAGGTGATTAAGAAGGGTAATTAGTCACTAAAACATGAAGTTTTAGTTGGTGAAGGTTGGGTAATGAATGGGCAAAGGATAACCTGTAACAGAGACCGAAACTGTCAAAATTTGCAAATCTGTAGCAGGGTCCGGGACCTAGGTCCAGGACCAAGTCCCGGACCACCCCTATTTTACCCCCCGAGAGTTGTTTGTTTGTTCGGTTCCGGGTCTTAACCCCATGAGCAAGTCCCGGACCATGTGCACTTTTCAACCCGAGAATTCCCTGCTATGTTGGTCCGGGTCCTAGTTCCATGCCCAAGTCCCGGACCACATACCATTTTTAAACCGAGATTTTCCCTGCATTATGGTCCGGGACTTAGCTCCAGAATGAAGTCCCGGACCAAAGTGAAATAATGCCCGAGAGTTATGCCTTATGATGGTCCGGGACTTAGGGTGGGGACCAAGTCCCGGACCACCCCCAGAAACCTACAGAGAGTATTTTAAAGTTGTAAATGATGGGGGTTTGAATGTTAATGATGTTAGATGATGTTTAGGCCTTGTTTGGTGGCATGTAAAGGCCCTAGGAAGTGTAAGAAAGTGTTAGAAGTGATTGAGAAGTGAGAACTCAATTTAATAAAAGTGAAACCGAGATAACGGGATAACGGGGTAACTACGGGAGTAACATTTAATTATGTTCCGTATAAGCTTAGTATTAACAATAATGTTTGAAACATTATCAGAGAACCGTGCGTGACCCGAGCTTGGTGAGATGCCACGGTAAAGTAAAAACCCCGGTGAAAGGTATGATTTTCTCATGCCCCGTATGCTAACCGAGTTACACTGATTTGTGTGTTTGTGTGCCGGCTTAATCAAGATTAAAGCATGAAAATAATCCCTTGTTTGATTATGCATGCATTGTTGTATGTTGAATGAGCTAACATACTTGTATGCCGGTGTGGTCTAACTTAGTGCATAGACCGACTCTTAGTGAGTATTGACTGACTAGAAACCCGTTGAACGGGTAGTCACATAACCAATGGTATTATGCAAACACACACAAGCTATCGATTAAAGTATAACGATAACACAAACATATGAACTCCCTAAAATGCGAGGAGATGTACGGGTTGAGTATATACCCGATAACGGTTAGAGAACCTTATTGAAACAATCCACGAAATAAATATGAGTGGAGAGATAAATGACCTCCATCGAGAGGATTGAAGTTAGTCCAATAATGTAAACATATAAGAAAGGTAAAAGAGACCTAGGGGACTATGTGATTCCCTTGAGATACGGTCGACCTCTTATATGAGGATTTTACCCGGTATAAGAAAATATCCGAATGTACAAGCATATGATTGTGAGGGTAACACTTAAACCTAAGATTACCCGAAATTAAGTAAAGTTCCCAAAGTCATTAGAAACATCGAGAATGATGCTTCTAGACTAATATACATGATATAATTATAACTCCGAGAGGAGTATATGGGAATGTGAGTAGTCCGAGAGTAGTCGGACCTATGTAAAAAGAGATAGGAACTAAGAGAGAGTTCCGTGAGCTAGTTGAACCTTCCCACCATGCTAGACCCAGAGTAGGGTCGAAACCGGGGAAGTAAGACTATGCTAGAGAGCCATGAGTTTTGGCTTAAGTATGTATAAGAGTAACAAGCGTGACGTAGGAGACCTGTAGTGTCTCGAGAATCTACAAGAGCTTGAGTATGAATAACCCGAGAGTGCGGGTGAGATAACGAGTATAAATAACCCGAGAGAAAGGGGCGAGTATATGTGAGAGTAACCCGAGAGAACGGGTATGTATAAGAATGAGTAGCCCAAGAGAATGGGTGTATACGAATGAGTAACCCGAGAGAACGGGTAAGTATAAGAATAAGTAACCCGAGAGAGAGGGTGAGGTATTGAATAAGTAAACAAGGCATAGTGAGGAATAACCCTCAATGCCTAAGAGTAACCAGTTACCACTAACAACATTGTTATGTTAGTTAGGAATCGTGTTCCGTGATTGGATGTAGATTCCTTGTGTGATATACATATATATTGTATTGACATGATGCATGTTGTTTGTTTAAAATGAACTCCATGTATATCCGACCCAAAGTAGTCGGCGTACCGCGGTTAGCACGCGGTATATGCGAATTTCATGCGCAGCGTAAGCTGACCCCCTAGGGGGAACGTTTTTAGTGTGCAGGTACTTGAAGCTGACCACCGTTCGAGAGAGTAGGACGGGGACTGCTGTGAGCATGGGTAGTTAGATTGTAATTACTTATGCGTTTGAATGAGGTGTAAGTCCGAGTATGTTATCGGCATCCGTACATTGTAGACTCGGTATAGTAGAGATATGAATTGAGTATTGTATTGTATGAAGTACTCGGTTGTTCCAGTTCATCAGACCGTTACGGTATGTAAGAAAGGCCTGGTTAGCCACATGGGTGGCTAACGGCGTTGTTTCACCCCTCGTTGTAATTAGAGTTCCGCTGCGTGAGTAGGAGTAATTAGTAACAGTTTAAGAGGTAATGACGAGATTAACGGTTGGGGTGTTACAAGGATCAAGGGAAACCGAACACAAATTGGGGTGGAAGGATAGTTCTACACTGATGCTGATTACATCAGGGTTGGATGATTCCTGAAACTCCCTACCAGTGGTCACAACTAAATCACGCTAAGGATAGAGGCATTAGGATAAAATGAAATTGGAGTTGATTGTATTTTAATTAGAGGAATTATTCCTCACATGACCTCGTAAAAAGGATTACCTTTTTACTGAGTCTCGCCCATGAAGTCGAGGACGCACGAGCCTTTGTCATCGGACCGGTGACATGGGGAGAGCAGAGTTGTTTTGTATTCTGGCCCATGGTGACGAGGACGAATGAGCCATTGTCTATGGACCGGTGACATGGGAGAATACGTTGGAAAATTATGTGATTGTTTTAATCATCAAAGAAACAAAGGGAATTTTGAGTGTTATACATGCTTAAGCATGTTGTGTGATATTTAAGTATAAGCATATGGCGGATCTAATGATCCAATGAGTTTAAGTATACATAAGTATGATCTATGGAATGAGGTAGACATGTATTCTAATAAGATAAGATGCATGGGAACTTTTGGGACAAAGTTCTTTTAAGGGGGTAGATTGAAATACCCCAAACCTAAGTATGATGAGTAAACATCAATTTATGATGTAGTGAGGCTAAAATATGCCTTAGAAAGATTGGTAGACAATTTAAACCAAGGAAAACACAAGAAAATGCCTTAAGGGCAATTTGGGCAAAAACGTGCTCTAAGCTTGGAGTGACTTTGATTAGCACCCAAATACCATTATAAGACTTTAGTAATATGCTAATGGACATTTTAAATCAATTACCAAAGAAAACCAAGCTCAAAAACAAGCTTAAACACAAAATGTGCTTTAAGACTCCTTAAAGCACCTTTTTGAGAAATTGTCTTAGAAATGAGTTTTGAGTGGCTAAATGCCCATGATTACACCTTAATCAATATGTGTACTAATTAGTATCACATTAGGAAGCCTAAATCAATGGGAAACCAAAAATTTCACGAATATGTGCACTAATTAGTGAATAGTGCTCAAATAGTGCTAGTTTTGACTTAAGTCAACCTTAATTAGTTAAATGGCCAAACAAGGCTTATGTATGTTAATTAGTAAGGGGGGGACGGTTTTAAGGGGATAAGTCACCATAGACTTCATCAAATAAGGAAAAAGAAGAGATAAAGTAAAATCCTTTATATAGCCTACCTCTCTCTCTCTCTCTTCTTCATTTCTCTTCTTCACCAACGAGTTCCTCTTCTTCTTCTCTGTTCTAAACCGTTCCCAAACAGCACCATTGTTGCCTAACCTTGCTTTGCCCACCAAATCTTCATTTTAGCTCCAAATCAAAAACTAAACACATAATATTCTTAGTTAGCTCAAGCTCTAGCTTCCTATCTTTTCAAAATTGGGAAAGCTTCATTTTGGAGCCATGGAAAAACTCCATTGATGGAGGAAAATCAAGTTTGAAGAGCCCATTTGGTTCTCCATTCATTCAAGGTGAGAAAAATGTAAGAAAAATCATCTTTCCATCACTTCTTCACATGTCCGAAAATTACCTTCTCATGGAGCCTTGTTTTATCCATTGTTCTAGCTTGATTCTATTCTCCAAGGGCTAGAGGAGGTCCTTCTTGATTCATATCCAAGCCTACCTTAAGACTCCAAGGTAAAACATTCATTTCAATACCTTAGAACACATTTTTAACCTAGGAATAATTCCTTAAGGTTAGTGCATTATCTAGCACTCATGAGAGTCATTGTATATTGATTAGAACATTGGCAAAGGAAATTAGAATGGTGGCCGAGATTTCCACGGGAAGAAGCCTAAGGAGAAACTTGAGAGAAACTTGAGAAAAACAAGGTAAATTGCTTACCTAATGGTGGTTTAAGTTTTAAGGGATGAGTTTAGGTGAGTACTAATGTAGCTTAAAGCTTACATTATGTAATGAGTTATATAACCTAGGAAAAAGGATTTAAACAAGCTTATGATCTTGTGATTAAGGAGCTAATGGAAATAAGTTAGTAAGATAAGTATAAGGTGAATTAAGAGAACACTTATATTGCTATGGGAGCATTGTTGTGTGTATTTGCAGGTTGGAAGCTTTTTATATGTGGGAAATTCAGTGTTTAAGTTTAAGTTATTTAAGGGCCTAAGAGCCATGTCATTTAAGAGCCTTAGTGCTATGCAATTTAAGATTATTGCACTATATTGAGTTGTTGTGAATGAGTTGATTTGGGTGAGAAAACAAGATGAGAAAGGACTTGATGTGTGTGAGTTGGTTGAATGAGGAAAACAATGCATTTGGGCATGATAAATACTAGGGAAGCTATGGCGAAATTTGAGTAGAAAACAAAGGGTTTAAGTGATGGTTATGATTTAATATGACCTAGGGTTTACTTGGGATCAATATAAGGAGTTTGAGTGGAAATGAGTTAACTAAGGAGTTCTCGAGGTTTAGGATGACCTAGAGATGTCTATGAGGAATTAGAGGGTAGATGGGTGTATTAGACACACCAAAGTCATGGTAGGAGGAATGGTAAGACTTGTGCAAAAATCTGGAGGAAATGATGTATAATGTTTTGAGATGAATTAGGTATGAACTAGAGAGTAAAACAATAAGAGTTTTGGGAAGTTTGTGTAAGTGGTGGTGATGCTAGTAGTGGACTAATAAGGTTTTAGTTAGATGACAATGAGTGGACTTGGAGATGGAAGAGAAAAGTGTAAGAGAATGTTGTAAATTGTCAAGGAAAAGACTAGGAATGTATAAGAGTGTATGATTATGAGAATGGTGTGTAAGTTGAGTAAAAGAGATGATGTCTAAGAGGGACTAGGGGATCCAATGGTTAATTTAAAGCACCAAAACCATAGTGAAGGAAGCTAGGAAACTTGTACAAACTTTGAAGGAAAATAAGGTATAATGACTTGTAAGGATGTAAGCATGTGCTAGATTATATATAGCTCTGAGAAAGCAAATGGGTTGTGCATGATGATGCTTGAGGAGTAGTTAAGATGGTTGTGAAGATAGCATTTTGGGTTAGTTGAGTTGTAGGCATGATATACCACTTAGAAAACTTAAGGAAAATATTACAAGTAATAAGAGATTTTGTGAGAAATTGGGTAACAAGTTTAGATGAGGAATTGGGCAAGTTTAAGATATTATTTTGGGGTTAGAATATTTCTAAGATCTTATATGGACTTTGGGTAAAGCATGGGTGAAGAGAACAAGGGCAATCACACTTAGAAAAATGCAAAAGGTTAAAACCTGCAGCTGGTCCGGGACCTAGGTCCAGGGTAAAGTCCCAGACCATGCCTAAATTAGAGCCGAGACTTCGTCCAGCACCCTGGTCCGGGACTTAAGTTTGGTATGAAGTTCCGGACCACCCCCTGATTTACCCCCGAGGTTTTAGCTTGCATTGGTCCGGGACTTAAGTCCCATACAAAGTCCCGGACCACCACATTAAAACAGCCGAGAGTTTGAACCAGGTATAGGTCCGGGACTTAGGTTGAGGACAAGGTCCCGGACCACTCTAAAAATGGTGTATAAGCTTGGAAAATGTTAGGTAATGATGGGAATTGATAAGTAGTGATATTATAATGTTATTAAGGACATGTTTGGTGGGAATTAATGACAATTAAGTGGGTGAATAAGTATAAGAGACAATGAGAAATGATGCACTTAAAAGTCTAAGTTAAATCTGTAAGGACTTAGTGAACATTAAATGGTGAACAATGTGGGTAAGTAGGTTAAGTAAGTTGGGAAGAGTTAAGTAACTAATAACCTAAAACTGAATGAATGTTTTAGGACTTGTGAATTGGGACCCGGGAGGAGATTAAACAAGCAACCACCGACAGTGAACGGTACAGTTCTTCTTGTGACCTGCTTGCTAACGAGGTGTCCCTCGGCTTGTGTGCTATTTGTTTTTGTGTGATCACTAAACAAGATAAAGCATGCAACCTGAACATTATGTTTATTGTATTGTTGTGTGATATTTGAAAACTAACACAACTTACCGTGAGAACCTACTAACTAACGTTTAGTAAGGAATTGTGTGAGACTAAGGAACACTCCCTAATATTAGTTGTTAAAAACCGAAAGAGGTTTAACCAACAAACATTGTCTTAAGACTTCTACTAACTGGTACTTGGGGGGGAGGAACCCGGGACTGACTCCGGTCATGCATGCTAAGGAAAGGGGGTCGGTATCTAAAGCAGATCCGACTTCCGCTTAAGGACTTGTCTTCGGACTTGTAGCCTAGGGTCGGTTGACCGGCTCAGCTACATTGGACATCCAGTCCAAGGTAGGTGGCATTAAGATGGCGTGGGGGGATCTAGCCTACATCCCCAACAATTTAAGAATGTTGTCTATTGCCGGTAAGTGTCCTGCTGCTGGCTAGGGTTAACCAAGCCCTACGAAAATAAACAACGAACTAAAGGTTAACCAGTTCCCAATGAGAGAACGGTTGGCATATATAAGATAAGGTTGAGATAAGTTGCAACCATTCCTATTTAAAGGATGGTTTGTATTGTAAGACTGAGATAAGCTACTTCCATTCCTTTTAAAGGATGGTCGTTTCCTAAGATTAAGATAAGACTAAGATTGAGGTAAGATAAGGATGGACTAAGATTAAGAGGAAACGTAACTTAAGGAGTGAAATAATTGACTCACTAATTAAGGGAACGCATTTAAGTCGTTCATTGTGTTTGAACTTTGATTTTTCATAATTGGTTTGTTGTTTATTGCACTTTCTATTATGTTGTGCATCTAATCAACCTCCATGCTATCGACAATTAGTCGTCGTTGCCCCGTTAGCTTGGGGGCCATGAGAGGATCGTACCCGCATTCGTGCTGACCCCCTTTGGGGGCTGTTTTTACTACACTGGTGAACGTCAGGAGGCGGCCGTCACGAGAGTAAGATGGGGTACAAGCGTCTCGGGTTAAGTGTGGCGTACGAGTTGTGTATGTGCACTCGTATGGCAATCTGAGTTTGTAAGATGTATAGGATGTGAGGGGATTGTAAGAAGGATATGTATTTGTTTAAGATTTGTATGTACTAATGTTCGGTATATTCTGTAGTCAAACCGTGGCAAGGTCCTGGAATGTATTTGAATCCGCTGTAAAGTTTATATATATGGTGATAAGTTTGTGATAACCACGATTGGATCGAGATGGGGTGTTACACATAGAGAATTCAAGGTCGTACAAGTAAAGAACACTTGTACGAACCAGTAGGTGGGCATAGTTCAGAAGCCACTGGTAATAGAGGAAGCACTACAATTAAGTAGCGGCTCAACCTCAACCGCCAATAAGTTGGGAGAACCAAGTGAATAATCACTCAAGTACATAATAGTATGTACATTGATTCCAGAGAGCTGGATAGGAAACCTGTAACTCATTGAGTTCGCGTACGGTAAACGAATACCACGCTTGATTGATAAACCTTATTCCCAAGATAAAAAGGGATAAAAAGGGATATAAAGGGCGATGTATTACACATTAAGGATAACGAGATGGGTAAACAAACCCTAGGTTATCAGGGTCGCGCAGCAGAAGCTAGTGGGCCCAAATTCTAAGGTTTAATACACCTACTGAATGAAT
>CM041776.1:149501333-149586811 GCA_023374045.1 Limonium bicolor | reverse complement strand
CAACTTGTAAAAAGAAATCAAATAAGGAAAGTAAGCTTATAAAGTAAAGTACTATTTGCTTTATACATAAATTCTTAACAAAAGCAAACTTACCTTCATTCTCTCTTTCCTTCTTGTATTCACACCGGTTTCTTCATCCTCTCCCAAGCTCCATTTACGATTTGCTATGGCAACCCCTCTTCTCCATCTTCATTTCTTGCCAAATCCAACTCCATGCTCCAAATCAAATTCTAAGACCATATTTGTCTTAGTTAGACCAAGCTCTACACTTCTATCTTTTCAAATCTGCAAGAACTCAATTTTTGGTGCCATGGAGATTCAACATTGAAGGAGCTTGAGCTCACCTTTTCACATATTATTGTTCTCCTTTGCTTCAGGTAAGGAAACTCAAAGAAAATCCATGTTTCCTCCATGTTTATATGATGTCCGAAAATTCACCTCACAATGGTGCTTTCACCTGCTTATTTTAGCTTCATTTGAATCTTCCAATGGCTAGGAAAAGTCCTCTCTTGATACTTATCAAGTTCTCTTCCAATTCCAAGGTAAAACAATTACCTTAATGTGTTAAAACAATATGTGTAACTAGGGTTTACAATGAGATGAAGCATAATGCTTGAATACTCATTCTATTATTTGTACATTGTTTAGAAGTTGACAAACACCAAACACCCTACCGGTTTTACAAGGAAACAAGAAAGAAGTTTGTGAGGAAAAGAGGTAAACAGCTATCTCAATGTAGTTTAAATGCCTTAGGAAAAATGAGCTTGATTTGCTTAATAAATACCTAAGGATCCAATGGTGAATGACCTAGAGAAATTCTCTCAAGGAGTTTATTAAGGGCATATGTATTGTTGAGTGTATTTGCAGGTCAAAGGCATTACTTATGTGGGAAATTCAGTGTTTAAGGTTTATGCAACTTAAGGGCCTAAGAGCCATGTTATTTAAGGGCCTAAGTGGCCAAGCAATTTAAGCTTATGCACTATATTGTGATGTAGTGCTAAATGTGTGAAGTTTTGTGTATAAAATGTGTTTGATGGATTTTAGTGTTCTTGAATGAAATAAGGTAAAAACCTAAGTGTTTGGATGTGAGTATATACAAGAGAAGCTATGGCCAAATTTGGAAAATGTATAAGAGTTCTAAGTGATTTAAACAAGTTTTGGTGAACTAGGAAGTGTTAAAGGTGAACAAGTTGTTTTTCTAGTGAATGAAACATGCATTAAGGTGATTTAGAGTGATACAAGGATTTAGGTGTTTCTTGGAAGTTCTAGGAATTCAATGTGCGTTTTTGAGAATGTATTAAGTCTTGGAGAGTTTGTTAAAGGTTTAGGAATTGATGTATAAGGAAGAATGATGTTTAGGTAGATGTGAAAAAGGAGATTTAGTTAGTAAGAAAAGAAATTTGAGAGATGATGTAAGGTGTAGAGGAAACACCTTGGTAAAGTGGGCAATATTGGTGAAATACCACTAGAAATCTTAAGGAGGAAACATTCCAAGTGCTAAGAATTTTGTAAGGAATTTGTGAATGATAAGATGGTTTTGGTGTGTGATTAGAGAGTTTAGTACAGTAGTAGGCTAAAGGTGTGTTTAAGTGCCCAAATGAGGTTAGGGTGTACTAGGATATATGGGGTGAAGTTGGAGTTGAATGAGAAAAGGAAAACAAGGGTCGGGCAGACCGAACTTGCGACCGAACTTGCAAGTTCGGTCGAGCCCAGATTACCCTGCGAGAATTAGTTTCTGGAATGGACCGACCTTGGGGACCGGACTTGCAAGGTCGGTCGGGCTTGTATTTTGTGTATGGATTAAGTTTCTGGAATCAACCGAACATGGGACCGAACTTGCCGAATTGCCAAGTTCGGTCGGGCTGAATTTTCAAAGGGAAAACTCTCAGGAATGGACCGAACATGCGACCGAACTTACAAGGTCGGCCGGAGTAGAAATTTTGGCGGTAATGTGTTCTGGAATGGACCGACCTTGTGCAAGGTCGGTCGGTAAGTTCGGTCGCCAAAAACATGGTTTAAGGTTATAAAATGTTGTGTAATGATGGGGACTGACTTAGATGTTATAAGGTTGTTTAAGACATGTTAGGTGAGTTTAATGACAATTTAGTGGGGGAAAAGATGTATTAAAATGTAAAAGTAAAACAAGTTAAAATGTAAAGTTATGTAACTAAGTTAACGGGGAGATTATAAGCATTAGACATTAAAATCATGCTACCCCGATGTTAATAAAGTACATGTAATGTTATCAGTTGTTCGAGAATTGCTCGAGGAACATAAGTGGACGTGGTAAAGTGGACTCCGGTGACAGGTATGGTTTTCTTGCTACCTGTTCCTACCGGATTACACCGGCTTGTATGCCAATGTGTTTATCTATTTTGCCACGTTATAAGATAAATCATGAAACGAGTTTACAACCGTTATTGTTGTTGTATGTTTTATGTGCCGATACCGGTAACCTCGAATGCGCTTGAAGGGCTAGTTAACCACTATTAGGTAAACGTAAGAGAACGGTATCCGGTGATAACATGTCCGACCTAAGGAACGTTCTAACCACGACTATGCGTGAGTTAGTATTTGATGATTGTTGTGTGATGTTTGTGTGTGAATGTATGACTCTCCCTTCCCTTGTGTGTGTCTAACAAGACTTATCCCTATGTTATGATTGTTTAATTAAGTTCAATGTTGAACTTCTAACAAGTGCTAACGGGGGAAGTGAGGAGTCCGGTCTGTTCCGGCCACGCTGTGAGTATGGGGGTCGTTGTCATATCAGGTTCGATCCTCTCTGTATGTTATGTTGTTTTCCAATTTGGTTCCCAACCTTCCCTTTAGCTTAACCATGGCTATTACTGACTCACGTCGGGCCACAGGGGCATACTATGTTATGTTTGTTCAGTGTGCTTGGATCACTATATCCGAGACACCTTGTGTTAAGTTATCTGTTCATTTAACGAGACGGTAATGAGTTTGTAATGAGCTTATCATGAGACTGGCAACATTCTCTAGGCTACAAGTGAACTGACTATGTTTTGGGCCGGTTCAAAAAGGGAACCGTACCCGTTATGTTATGTATTGTCGTTATGATGCAATATCTCTTGCAATGTTATTATGTACACGTTGAAACATGGAAAGTGTCGTTAGTGTTGTTATGTGATGAGTGTCATATGTTGTAAAATGTGGAGTATGTGGATCATGGATATGAATCCCAGTTTGTGATAAGAGGCGTTTAAGGATAACCCGAATAAGGGGTAGTTGTCGTCTATTAAGGAAGTAGCTCCATTAGAGGAGAACACTCTAGGGGTAGTGAATACCATGAGTGACTTATCAAGTAAGGATGTACTATCCGTTTGTTGAGCCCATAGAGGCGAAATGTTATGTGTTGTGTGTTTACAGTTGCATGCATGATCTAAATATAATCAACCGCATGCTAAGCCGACAATTAGTTGTGCGTGGCCCGGTAGCATGTGGGCTGCGGGATTACCATACCAGCAAAGGTGCTGAGCCCCTTAGGGGCCACCCTTTCTCTACTTTTCCTATTTCAGGTACAAAGAGCAGGAAGCCGTTCGAGAGTAGGACGGGGTAGTCGTGGTACGTGGAAAATCATTTAAGTTAAATGTACAGTAGGTGTAGTAAGACCGAATTTGTTATCGGCATTTGTTTGTGAATACTCGGTACAGTTGAAGGTGTATGTTGTTTATGTTGTTTAATGGAAAGGGATAATAATGTGTAGTCGCTCGGGAATCTAGTCCATCAGACCGGTACAATGTGTATGTAATAGCCTTGTTAGCCACGTGGGTGGTTAACGGCGTGTAACACCAACGAGTTATGTTTTTGATGAGGTGTGTATTCCACTACAGTTTGTTGTTAAGTGTGTTCACGTTGGAAGGGGTGTTACACTTGTGAATATGTAGTGTTGTATCTTGTTGTATATTATCTTTAAACCATAGTTTGTATAATTCATGAAATGTATGGATGAATATGAGTGTGTGTATGTATGATATATTGTACTGTGACCGAATGTGTTTGTGATTGGACTTCTAACTGATTCTTAACAAGCTAACCAATCTAACTTAAATTGGTAATTAGATTGGAATGAGTAGAAGTCCGATATAGTTTCGGCCACGCGTGAGAATCCGGACACACGAGAGGTTGGATCCAATTCCTGACTCTTAACTGGTCCGCGGCCCAAACCCCTTAAATGGGTAGCATCCCGGATTGGTGAGTCAAGTAAATCCCGGTGGTGGGACGGTGCAGTCCCCGGGTCGGAGGTCATACCGACTTAACATGAGTAAAAGTAAGTAAGTAAGAATGAGTAAGTAAGTATGAAAAGTAAGTAAGTAGAGTAGGAGTAAGCATTATGAAATGAGTAAAATAGTAATCAGCATTCCGATTAACCCGGATGCGTAATTTGGCTAACCCTTGTGAAGGTAAGTATGGTGTGTGCTATTGTATTGTGTATTGGATTGTATATTGTATTGAGCATGATTATATGATGTATGTATGAAATTAATGAACTGCATGTTCAGTCGACCCTAAATAGTCGGCGTGCCCTAGCTAGCACGCGGTATATGCGGAGTTTATGCGCAGCTTTTGCTGAGCCCCTTGGGGCGATTTTTTAATATGAATGCAGGTACACGAGAAGGGTGAAGATGATGAAGATTTAGTTTTATCTCTTTTGTCTGTAAACAACGAATTATGAATGGTGTACTAAGTAGTACACTGCTGAAGGTTTTGTTAGCTGGTGTACCATGGGGTACACCCTTTTGGATATTGATAGGATGGTGAAATGATATAGATGAGTAGATGGTAGAAACTCATTATTTTTGGTAAACTTGGAAATGATGTAATTGAATATACTTTGGCACTCGGTAATCCATCAATGTAAGTGTATGTTCTTTTGTATTGGTAAGTAGTGTAGTAGCTCGGTATACTATGCCATTAGACCGTCACTGTAAGTAAGGTAAGCCTGGCTAGCCGTATGGGTGGTTAGCGGTGTTGTACCACCCGCAGTAGTAGTAGTAGTCTTCCGCTGTGAACTGATAGAATTAATGGGATGATTGGACGGTAAGTATAGGATTAACGGTAGGGGTGTTACAAAAAGTGGTATCAGAGCGTAGTTACGCTCTGATGTCCATAGTTACCGAGCATAGGGATTACCAAGTTAGGATTTCAACCGTCTTAAGACGGATACTTAGAGACCTAACTAGGAACTACCGTTGTTAACAACGGATACCCTTGACGTCCTTATGGACGATACCTTGTTTAAATTCCAAGACCCATAGGTCATATTTTTAAAGCCTAATGTAAATGTGGACTGTTCAGATGTCAGGACGAGGCCGAGCTAGAAGGACCTGGCGCGCAGACGATAGTTGAGATCGTCACCGCCACGGTAGCGCAGATGCTACCGCAAGTAATCAATGCAATGCAATAAAACCAACAAAACCAACAAACTCAAACGGGACCAATCCCGCCCCCTCCACCCAGAGAAGTGAACTGGGTAAAAGCTATCGCAAATCTCCGACCTCCGTGCTTTAGAGGCGAGAGTGATCCTGCTAAGCTCGAAGCTTACATCTCCGAAATGGAGACCGCATTTGAGACCCTCGAATGTCCTGCTGGAGTTCGTGAGAATAGCCGCCTACTATCTCAAGGATGCTGCTATGGATTGGTGGAAGCTTGTTAAACACGAGTATGTCGACGACCCACTTTCGATTGGGAGTCCTTCACCGCTATCCTCCGATCCAAATACTATATGGAGCATGTGAAAACCAAGAAAAGGGTAGAGCTGGATGCCTTGAAAATGACAGACAAGATGTCTGTGGATGAATACTACTACAGAACCTTCACTTCTATCCTCCGTCTTCTACCGGCCTTGGGTTATACCGGCCAGGTGTTGGTCGATCGCTTCTATGGCGGTCTAGCCATCGCCTACGGTACGGTATGGGCTATACCAGGTTTACCTCCCTGCAGGTAAATGTCGGTTTAAACCCTTAGTATCATTGTAATTTCCTTGAATTCCTTAAACCTTTTCCTTATCTTTTTAAATAAGAATCCCGACTAATACCTGAAACTTCAGGAGTGTTATCACGCGGCCTCTCGCGTTGAGATCACTTGCCAACTACGGGATGAAGAAACCGCGCTGAAGCGCAAGGCAAACAGTAAGAACACGAGCTCTGAGGAGCAGAACCAAGGGAAGAGTTGGAAGAAGAAGAAAGGGAAGTTCTTCAATCAAACCCAAAAGAACTTCCCCAGTGAGAGCAGTACCCATGCCGAGCAGGGCAAACCAGTTGAGCTTCTTCAGCTAGGTTCTTCTGCGCCGGTGGCAGTGAAGCCACTGAGATCACACCCACCTAAGGGTAAACTTCTATTCCTAATCCGTATTTGTACAAGTATAATATTTAGTATATCCACGCACAAATGTGCTAACTCTCTAAACCTTAGGTTCTAGCTCCGGTTTCACCAAAAACTTCTCTGACGGCCGCGCTTACGTGTGCCGAAAGTGCAACCAAGACCATCCCGGCAAGGATTGCCAAGGGAGAGAAATCCGGTGCTACAATTGCCAGAAGCCCGGACACCGAGCCAATGTTTGCCCTGAAAATGCCAAACCCAGAGGAAACTTCCAAAGCTACAAACAAAGGGAAGGCAAGGAGGTTGCATCTGGCGACGTACCGACCCAGCAGGCACCACAGGGACAAGGATCCAGGGGTCCTCCGAGGGGCGCACCCCAGAGGCAGCCTGTCTTGCATGTTATAGACCGTGATGGGTCCGGTTCTAAGTCCGGCCTAGGTAATTATCTAAACCTTGAATCCTTGAGAAGCATGACTAAGTATTGGAATAACTGTTTGAATGAATGCATGAGTAAATAAATTGAAGTGTGTATTGAACATGAAAAGAAGTAGTTGAAACTAGTACTCACCGTAGATGAAATTACAACCATAGGAAGCTTTAGTATCTGTTATCCGATACCTTCGAAACCAAATCAAGAAGAGATCGACATCACCAATCACTACTACACCAACGAACAGTGTCAGGTCATCCGACCAGGTATGATTTTATTAAGGGGATACCTGACACCTGAAGCACAAATTGCAATCATCCGACGATGCAACGAATTAGGCACAATACGATGTGTGTAAATGATATATCACATAGATATACATTATGGGTTATATGGGTAGTTATATACTTATACACATACCTATTTGATGAAGCGACTTCGGAACAAAGTCTTTTAAGGGGGTAGATTGAAATACCCCAAACTAATTAAACATGGATTAAACATCTGATCACATTAATTAAGGCCTAAACATGCCTTAAAAGTCAATTGAGAACAACAGTGGTCAACACAAAGCAAGATATTGCACCCTTTGACTGTTTAGGGTAATACATACCCAAATGAACTTCTTAGGACCTAAAACTTTGTCCTAAGCATATTAACACATAACTAAACATACTACAATCGTTGGACAACACTCCAACACAAAGAACAAGCATTTACATGCTTCAAGGTCAAGTAGGGCAAAAATGTGCTCTAAGAAACCTTAAAGGTCTTATGACCTCTAAATGATATAAAATTGGATTCCTATGATCAATTATCATGTAAGGAACACAAAAAAACAGTTCTCAAAGAAAACTAAGCTCATAAACACCTTGTGACACAAAATGTGCGCTAAAACACCTTAAAGCATGTTTTTGTGTATGAGCTCTAAGATAATGACTTTTGTCACTTTAAAGACCAGATTAAATTCTTTATATCATTTATGTGACATGATAGACTATATTATAAAGTCTAAATTAAAGTTTAAAAATAAAATCAAAATGGGTGATTTTGGATGAATAGTACCCAAAATAACATTTAATTACTTAGTTTTAACCATGGTCAAATGTCATCCATTGACCGTACCACCCATTGCCGCCTTATATTAGCTGTCATACCCATCCATTAAGCAACCTAAATATCTATCCAATCTAATGAATCATCATATACTATTTCATAAAGTAACATTAATTAACTTAAAAGGCAAAACTAGCTTCTTTTCTCAATTGCCTTGCTTCCCAGCTGACACCAAGCTTACACACCAGCTCTTTTGCTTCTCCAAACCGTAGGAACTCACCAATTTCAGAAGAGAACAACAATTGACATAGGTAAGCTTGTTAAGCCATTTTATGTTCATTCTCTTCACATTTCTTTCCTCTTTCCATGGAGCTAAGCATCAACCATTTCCATCCATGTTTCTAGCTTGTTTTGGAGGTTAAAAGGAGGGCAAATCTCGGCTGTAACAAGGGAAGGAGGTGGAGAATTATAATCTTGTTCTTAAGGTATAAAAATGTGCTTTAAGCACTTATCTCATGATTCTTTTCAATTCCGGTTTGAAAGCTTGCTTTCCTAGGCTTATAATCTTCATCTTAACATACTTATTCAGTTGGTATATCAAGAGCTTCAAGGATTAGCCAAATCCATGCCAAAACACCAGTTTTGGCATCTTAATCAAGGTGAAAATTAGCCATCTTCTAATCTGAGTTATACCGGTTTTAAGCTTGGTTTTAGTAGCTCTTTTGATGCTCTTCTTCTTCTGTAAAAACAAGCCGAATAACTCCTTTGCTTGCCTTGTTATTCTAAGGTAAATTTTACCTTGAAAATATACATTAAACACTTCTTATGGTTAGCTCTTGTTTGGAGACTAATCATGCCTTAATTGCTGTTTGAAAACATGTAAACTAAGCTGTGGAAAATTTGTTCCTAAGCAACCGTGGCCAAACAAGGCCTATACTTGGCAAAAATAAGGTATAAATCACTTAAACCTTCACTTGGTATATTAATATGTGCTTATACATATGTGTATAATATATGCCGTGAGTGAACAAGGTATAAAGGTCTTATTTTGACCTTAGGTGATTAATGAATGGTTTATGATAAGTGTCCAAATGAGCATGTTTATGGGTGTATTTCATATATTATATTAGCACTTTTCTTGCTCATTTCTCACTTATCGTATGTTTTTCCTCTAGTTTATGTTTTATTGGTTATCTCACAAATTTATTGGTTAAACACGAGGAAAACCAAGCTAGGAGCAAAGTAGACAAAGAGACGAACGCATAGGCGCAGACGGATCTCAAATCGGAGCTAAAACGAACATTTTGGAAGCAAACTAAGCTTCGTCCGAACCATGTTGATCCAACGGTGGTTCAGACAGTTCACAAAACCCGTCCGTGGCATGTCCGGATAAATATGGCCGGACAAGATCAAAGAGATGCAGCGTCCGTGGGTCGTCCGTGGATTTGGCCGGACAATGAACGTCCGAACCAGGGTGGTCCGGACATCGGTCGGACGCGGCAAATGAAGGTCCGTGTTACGTCCGTGGAATTAAGGCAGGACGCAAAGCCGGGACAACATGTCCGTGGAAAAAAGACCGGACAAGAAAGAGAAGCTTGTGAGACGTCCATGAAAAATGACCGGACAAGAGATAGAGATGTCCGGGGATTTAAACGCGGACGCGTGTAATGCAACCCAGGTCCAGAAAATCGACATCGCCGACTGTCTTCCCCATTTTCTTCTACGGGCCTACAACACATCTATCTACCCCATCAGCAATATCAGGCGTCGGCACATTCCTTAAATTCTTCACGCGTGTTCCAGTTCTGTCTTCTTCTTCCTCTTCCTTTCTCTATAAACACACTGCACCTGCAACCAAAATATACATTTACCCCAGAACTCAACACTCCAAATCATCATTCCACATACAAATTCCTTTGTACATCCTCCAATCTTCGTTCTCTTTATTTCTCCATTCACACCTCCACCTCCCAACACTGTATTATTATTACATCCAACCTCTGCTGATTATTACCAATTAATAGTCAGGCTAAGGAGGTTTACTCGGGCGAAGGTTTAATTATAGTTGTTTAGTTATGTAATCTATATTCTACCGGTTAAAAAATATAGTTTGTTATGATTAAAGCTTATCTCTCACCTTTTTAATAATTTCATGAATTTATTAAAAAGCTTTACAAAGTCTATTTGATCAGACCAGTGATAAATAGACAGGTTAATTAAGCCGGAAATCTGGAGAAAGCTTATTATGATTTAATAAGTTATATTTTCAGATGCAATTATAATTTCTCACACTTAATGTCCGTTTACATGTGTTTTGCTCGAATCTAGATTAGATCGAGCATTTCTGGTAAACGAGTTCTTTTGAGTCTATGATTTAGTCCTTAAGATAATAATAGGAATTTTGCCAAACTATTATAATAAACCGGTAAGATAGCATAATTAATCAGATTATATAAACCTGAACCCGAGTCCCGTTTAACTTATCTTCTACTCAGTTAATTTATCTTTCCTTTTTATTTATAAAAGCAAGTATCAATTCCCCCCTTTTTGTGACAAGCTTAGGTACTATATTATTTCGCTATAAGTCCCACGGTTTGACCCCGGCCGCTTCTATCTTACTATATTACTGCGACCGGGTTTTATTTGCAGCCCGACGGATATTTGAGTTATTAATTTCCTTTTCAATTGTTTTAATTACACCAGTTCAACCACTCACAATATACAGTCTGCAAATGGCGTCGTTGCCGGGGACTTGATTTATTCTAGTCCCAGCCTAACCCCGGATAATTCACTTGCTATATAGAATATTTTGTTTATATTATTTGCTTGTTGTTTATACTATCTACTATATTGTTTCATAATATTTATTGTTGTTTATACTAATTTCGTCATTTAAATTCTGTCATTTTAATTTCAATAATCTAACTTCTAACATTTAAATTCAGTAATCTCTTCTAACATTTAAATTCTGTAATCTAACTTTTAACATTTCAATTCTGTCATTTAAATTCTGCAATCTAATTACTACATTTAATTCTGTCATTTAAATTCCAGTAAACTAATTCTTAACATTTAATTTCTGTCAACTAATTCCTAACACTTTAATTCTGTCATTTAATTTTCTGTCCTTTAAATTCTGTCAACTAATTCCTAACATTTAAATTCCGTCATTTAAATTTTTGTCATTTAAATTCAGTTATTTAAATTCCCTTGTCATTTTAGTTCCAGTAATTTAATTAAAAAAATAGTTCTCAATCTCTGAATTATTTCTGCTTAACTGTTTAATTTTCCCCTCCCTATTTCTTTCCATTCTTTATTTTATTTTATCACATCACGAGTTTCTTTTTCTGTTTTGAGTGGTGAATGCTTTACCAGATCGCAAGCCTCCTGGAAAATATTAATAATCACACGGTTAGTTACATCCCAGAGATCGAGAGAACCTTTCTGCGCACTCTAAGGCAGAAACGGACTCAACAAAACATAACTACCACAGTGATAGAATCTAACTCGGAAGCTGACATGGCATCTTCACCAGCGACAGTTCAAACATCAATAGGCCGTCTAATCAAGGACAACAGCCTGCCATTATCCTTCCCCACCTTACCCCATCCGAATACGATGAGTGGCACTAAAGCCATATCATCAATCCGATGCGTAAAGGAGTTAGGGATGTTCGACGGCTCCTGTCCTGACGAAGCTCTATTACATGTTACCAAGTTCTTGCAGCATGCCAACAGTCTAACTGCGACCGACGTACTCCAGTACGCAAGACTGTCATTATTCCCTCACAGCCTGTCGGGAAATGCGAGCAAATGGTATCACAGCCTGACACCAAGTACCATTGGTACTTGGGATGAAATGGCCACCAAGTTCTACGACAAATTCCTGCCCTCGAGCCGAACGTTGGAAATGATTGCTGAAATCTACAATTTCAAGCAGGCAGGGTCGAAAACATTTGTGAAACTTGGGACCGTTTCAAAGGACTACTACTACTTGTCCCACCATGGTCTGACGAAAGAACAAGTATCACAATTGTTCTACAAAGGCTTGATCGGTCCGTGCAAACAATGGTACTATCCTCTTTAGGGGCTGACATTCTGAAAAAGCCAGGAGAACAGTTTCTGAATAGCATAGAATCTCTCGTGAAGAGATCAGAGACTGGGCACTGGCGGATCAAGAGGCGGCACTCCAGGTTTATACCATGTTGGGGAAAGTGACAACAAGTTTGACCAGCTGATGAAAAGCCATGAGCAACTCATGGAGAGCAATGCGCAGCAGGCAACAAAAGTAAGTACTCTGCAGAAAGTAGTTGAGCAGATGGCGATGAACTCCTACCCCCAACAAGCAAAGTTGATGACTTCTCGTTCATCTACAATCCCTCCAGGCTATGCTCCTCTGTCCCGATCATCTCCTGATATTTCTTGTACGCAATGTGGTGGGCCTCATGATTATGAACAATGCCTCCAACTACAAGAATTAAAAGCAGCAGAGGAAGCAAACTATCTCACCAACAATTCAGGGTACAGGCAACCTTGGCAATGTAACATGCAACCCAATCTTCGCTACTCAAACACCGACAATATCCAAAACCCACATACACTACAACCATCTCAAAATTACAGACCTCAGTCCAATTTTCAAGGAGGCCAAAGGCAGTATCAGCACAGCCTTATGGCAATGATGCTTCTTCGAGTCGACCAACTCAACCTCCTTCGAATCCTGAATCTGAAATATCCCAAATGCAAGAGATGTTTAAAGCAATGATGGGTAAGTCCCGAGACACGCTGAGGAGGTCGCAGCCCTTCGTAAAGACCAAAGAGCCTTACATCCCAAATACAACAGCTTCTAACTCAACAAAGACCTCCTGGTCAACTCCCTTCACAACTAACCCCAATACAAGAGAGCAAGCAAATTCAATCCTTGTATAAGATGGCACTTTCCAATCAACAAACTTGAGTGCAATCTCCCTAAGGAGTGGAAGAGAACTTGCTACCAGAAAAGAAATAGAAAATCAAGAAGAAGCTAGCATCAATGATGAAGACACAACCAATCCAGCCTCACCCCGCCAGAAATCCAAGTTCCTATTCCTGCTACTCCATCTCCATCTCAAATAACTGTCGACATTCCATCTTCCTCTCCTAAAATCAGTGAACTCCCATTTCCCAACAGGATGAAAAGAAGCACCTAGATGAACAGTTTTCCAATTCTTGAGTTTTTGCAAGAAACTGACTCTCGACATCCCCCTAATCAATGCCTTGCAAGGGATGCCCAACTACACCAAATTTCTAAAGGATCTCTTAACAAAGAAAAAGAAGAAACCTGGAAAAGAAACAGTGCACCTCACGGAGAATGCTTTCTGCCCTTCTTCGAGCACTCCCTCTCAAACAAACAGATCCGGGAAATCCCGTTATCCCGTGTTTTATAGGTGGAGTGGATGTGGAAGCGGTTTATGCGACCTGGGGGCCAGTATAAATATCATGCCCTACGCCACCTTCTTGAAAGTAAAAGGAGGGGAGATGCAACCGGTTCCTTTCAAACTCCAACTAGCTGACCGATCAGAGATCAAGCCAATGGGAATAGTCCGAGATCTGGTTGTTGGAGTGGCTCGCTTTATCTTTCCAACTGACTTCGTCGTTTTACAAATGGACGACGATGTTGAGGTGCCCCTGATTTTAGGATGACCGTTTCTAAGTACTGCCAAAGCCATTATTGATGTCCGCGATGGAAAAATCACTTTGAGATATAAGGATGAAAAGATCGAATTCGATGTGCAGAAAATGATGAAGAAAAGCTCAAACTTTTCTCCTCGCGCTAAGACAGTTGGATTAACAGATGATGATGAGGAGGAAGGCGATTTTGTTACGGATGAAGACATGTATTCCCTATCTTCCTTCCCGAAAGCTGAAACTGAACCGCTAGAGCAAGTATTAGTTACTTCTCTAGAAGAAAAAGTGGAGGACCCGAAGTTAACGCCATGTTGGCGTCTGTGGAGAAAGGAAGGGCAGGTTTTCAAGCCTACCGGCCCCAACCGAAAGACTTGACAGAAAACCTCAAAAATCAATTCCCTCAATAGAACAGCCACCAGAGCTCGAGCTTAAGGAGCTACCTTCTAAACTCAAGTATGCCTTCTTAGCTGAAAATGACCATTTGCCTGTCATTATTTCCTCTTCTCTGAATTTCGGGGAGGAAACGAGGTTACTTGAGGTATTGAAGAAAAACAAAACAGCGATCGGGTGGACTATTGCTGATATAAAAGGAATTGACCCCTCCTATTGCACATACCACATCTATATGGAGGACAACTACAAGTCTATCAGGCAACCCCAACGTCGGCTAAACCCAAACCTGAAGGAGGTAGTTAAGAAGGAGGTTCTGAAACTCCTAGACACGAACATCATTTATCCTATCTCTGACAGTCCATGGGTAAGTCCTGTTCAAGTTGTTCCGAAAAAGGGAGGAATTGAAGCTGTAATAAATGACAAAGGAGAGACGGTTCCTCAAAGAAAAATTACTGGTTGGCGAATGTGCATAGATTATAGGCGTTTGAACACTGCAACCAGGAAGGATCACTTCCCTCTACCTTTTATCGATCAGATGCTAGAAAGATTGGCAGGACAGGAGTATTATTGTTTCTTAGACGGTTTATCAGGGTACTTCCAGATTCCTATTGCGCCAGAAGAGCAAGATAAGACAACTTTCACTTGTCCTTATGGTACCTTTGTGTATAGAAGAATGCCCTTTGGACTATGCAATGCTCCTGCCACCTTTCAGCGTTGTATGCAAGCGATCTTCGCAGACTTTATCGAGCAAGCATTGAGGTATTCATGGATGATTTTTATGTCTATGGAACTAGTTTTGATGTTTGTTTGGCGCAGCTTGATCAAATTCTTGGCCGATGTGAGGAGACAAACCTGGTCCTCAACTGGGAGAAGTGCCACTTTATGGTCAAGGATGGGATTGTGCTCGGTCACATAATATCTGCTAAGGGGATTGAGGTCGATCAAGGCAAGGTAGAGGTAATTGAGAAATTGCCAAAACCTACTTGTGTGAAAGAAGTTAGAGCCTTCTTAGGGCATGCAGGATTTTATAGACGGTTTTTCAGGATTTTTTCTAAAATTGCAAAACCATTAACTGATCTGCTTCTGAAAGAAGCCCCGTTTATTATCTCTGATGATTGCGTATCTGCTTTTGATTTAATTAAACAAAATTGGTAGCTGCTCCCATTGTTGTTTCACCTAACTGGTCATTTACCTTTTGAGATTATGTGTGATGCCAGTGATTTTGCAGTAGGGGCGGCTCTGTGCCAAAGAAAAGAAAAGATTCTACGAGTTATTGCTTATGCGAGCAAAACTCTGGATAATGCCCAAAGGAATTACACAACCACCGAGAAAGAGCTTCTAGTAGTGGTATTCTCCTTAGATAAATTCAGATCATATTTATAGGGAAGTAAAGTGATTATTCACACTGACCACTCTGCTCTTAAATATTTGTTCACTAAGAAAGAGGCCAAACCACGTCTGCTTTGTTGGATTCTCTTGTTACAGGAATTTGACATTGAAGTTAGGGATAAAGTGGTAAGTTAAATGTTGTGGCTGACCATCTGTCTCGGCTGGTAGTTCCTGACGATGGTGTACCAATTCATGAATATTTTCCGGATGAGATTGTTTTTGTTTTACTTACGGTGCACGAGCCTTGGTATGCTGACCTAGCCAATTTTATTGTTTCTGGGGTGGTACCTTGTGATTTTTCCTGTGCTCAAAAGAAGAAGTTTTTATCTGACGCTAAGCATTATATCTGGGAAGACCCTTATCTCTTCCGAGTTTATGCAGATGGTTTAATCCGCTGGTGTCTCCCAGATGATGAAGTACCTAGTGTTCTAGAGTTTAGCCATTCAAAGGAAGTGGAGGCCATCATGGATCTCATAGGACGGCACACACTTCTGCATCGAAGCATTGATGCATTGATGACTAAGTATGGGGTACACCACAAAGTTGCTCTTGCTTACCATCCCCAGACAAATAGGCAAGCAGAAGTGCCAAATAGGGAGTTAAAATGGATACTCCGAAAGACGGTGCACTCCTCCAGAAAAGATTGGGCTTTTAAATTGGATTATGCTCTTTGGGCCTATCGTACAGCATATAAAACCCCCATCGGTATGTCGCCTTTTAAATTGGTCTATGGGAAGGCATGTCATCTCCCTATGGAGCTTGAGCACAGGGCTTATTGGGCGATCAAGGCCTTAATTTTTGATATGACTACTGCGGGAGAGAAAAGGAAATTGCAACTCTTTGAGTTAGAAGAACTAAGAGATCAGGCTTACCAAAATGCTAAAATTTATAAGGAACGAACCAAGAAGTTCCATGACAAGCTGATACTCAAGAGTGACTTCGATGTTGGTGATTTGGTTCTCCTCTATAACTCAAGATTAAGGCATTTCCCTGGGAAACTCAAATCTCATTGGGCTGGTCCTTTCCGGATTGTTAGTGTGACCTCATATGGTGCCTTTGAACTACAAAACAAAAAGGCGAAACTTTCAAAGTTAATGGAGCCCGTCTTAAAAGGTATACTTCTCCTTCTGATATTTCAACTGACTTATTTAGAATTTATCTTGTCCAGGAACAGCATGACACTTTTACTCCAGTTTCGAAACCGGCACTATCGAAGAAAAAATCTCTCCCGTGGAAAGTTCAATACAAACTCAAGCAGCTACGCAGCTTGACTATACCAAGTTGTGGTGACCCGACTCACAACTCCGCACATACATAATGAAGAACATGCGTCTAGCTAGAGACGTTAAACCCGGGCAGCTTGGTGGGAGGCAACCCACTATCTACACTTTGCCTTTCATTTTATTTTATTTTGTTTTCTCTTTTGTACTATATTTCCCTTTTATATGTTATAATAAAATACGGGTTTTACTTGAGTTCTTCTGGCTGTGTAGAATATCATTACAAGTAAATCTCATGTAATTCTACAACTACACTCAAGTGTGGGGGAGCGTGACACACTCTGTGAACTTTGGGGAGTACACTCTTTCCCTACTAATACTTCATATTCCCTTTTGCTATGCCCTGTTAATTTAATTCTATCTATGCAATGAGGGCATTGCTTGAGCTTAAGTGTGGGGGAGAGCCCTTTTCGGAGACATTTTGTGCTTAAAATGTTTAAATCTCTCTCCTTATCTTGCATTTGTTAAAAAAAATTAAAATTATGGACCCTACTAATGTAGGTTGTTCTCTTTAAAAACAAATACTGTTATGAATTGTGGGATAAAGGGGTACAAAAATTTGATTACTTTTGAGGAGCATTTTTGTTATGCGGTGTGACCAAATGATCTGCAATGGTTGGATTTTATTGCTCAGGGTTTCTTTCTGTCCTCTCTCTTAGGGATTGCTAAGGGGTGCTTCTCTGTAAAAAAAAAACAGAAAGAAGGTAAAAATAAAAAGCAAGGGACTTGCGAGACACCATTGGTAACCAACAAAAGAGAGATGAGTGTTCTTAAAATACAAGGCTTGCTGCCTACATATTATCTTCTCATCCCTTATGCAAAAGTGAAAAAATGCATAAATCTATTTTTCCTTTTGTTTTCTCCTCAATGCCCATTCTTGAGAGAAGTTGGCCATGGTAAAAGTTCTTAGAGTCACCTAAACTAAGAAGCATTAAAACACCTTGGATCATACCCCGAAACTCTAATTTTTATTTTTACCTTGAGCACACCTATGCCACCAGTAGTTGATGGATCACACTCCTCAAGAAGTTAAAGATCATGAACTGTTCACCTCCTTATCATACCCTTCATAATAATATTTGTTAGTATTGAGCATTCCCTACTTACTTGGGTACATGGTTTTGCTTGAGGACAAGCAAAAGATAAGTGTGGGGTGTGATAAGTGTCCAAATGAGCATGTTTTATGGTGTATTTCATATATTATATTAGCACTTTTCTTGCTCATTTCTCACTTATCGTATGTTTTTCCTCTAATTTATGTTTTATTGGTTATCTCACAAATTTATTGGTTAAACACGAGGAAAAACAAGCTATGAGCAAAGTAGACAAAGAGACGAACGCATAGGCGCAGACGGATCTCAAATCGGAGCTGAAATGAACATTTTGGAAGCAAACTAAGCTTCGTCCGAGCCAGGTCGATCCGGACGGTGGTTCGGACAGTTCACAAAACCCGTCTGTGGCATGTCCGGGTAAATATGGCCGGACAAGATCAAAGAGATGCAGCGTCCGTGGGTCGTCCGCGGAGATTTGGCCGGACAAAATGAACCATCCGAACCAGGGTGGTCCGGACACCGGTTCGGACGCGGCAAAATGAAGGTCCGTGTTACGTTCGTGGAATTAAGGCAGGACGCAAAGCAAGGGATAACATGTCCGTGGAAAAAAGACCGGACAAGAATATAGAAGCTTGTGAGACGTCCATGTAAAAATGACCGGACAAGAGATAGAGACGTCTGGGGATTTAAACGCGGACTCGTGTAAATGCAACCCAGGTCCAGAAAATCGACATCGCCGACTGTCTTCCCCATTTTTCTTCGGCGCCTGCAAACACATCTATCTACCCCATCAGCAATATCAGGCGCCGGCACATTCCTTAAATTCTTCACGCGTGTTCCAGTTCTGTCTTCTTCCTCTTCCTTTCTTCTATATAAACACACTGCACCTGCAACCAAAATATACATTCGACCCCCAGAACTCAACACTCCAAATCACTCATTCCACATACAAATTCCTTCGTACATCCTCCACTCTTCGTTCTCTTCATTTCTCCATTCACCATCCGCACCTCCACAACGCCGTATTATTATTACGTCCAACCTTGACTGTCTTATTACCAGTTAATATGTCAGGCTAAGGAGGATTTACTCCGGGCGAAGGTTTAATTATAGTTTGTTTAGTTATGTAATCTATATTTCTACTGGTTAAAATAAATACAGTTTGTTATGATTAAAGCTTATCTCTCGCCTTTTTAATAAATTTCATGAATTTATTAAAAAGCTTTACAAAGTCTATTTTGATCAGACCAGTGATAAATAGACAGGTTAATTAAGCCGTAAATTTGGAGAAAGCTTATTATGATTTAATAAGTTAGTATTTTCAGATGCAATTCTAATTTCTCGCACTTAATGTCTGTTTACATTTGTTTTGCTCGAATCTAGATTAGATCGAGCATTTTCTGGTAAACGAGTTCTTTTGAGTCTATGATTTAGTCCTTATGATAATAACAGGAATTTTGCCAAACTATTATAATAAACCAGTAGAGATAGCATAATTAATCAAATTATATAAACCTGAACCCGGAGTCCCGTTTAACTTATCTTCTACTCAGTTAATTTTATCTTTCCTTTTTATTTATAAAAGCAAGTATATCAATTCCCCCCTTTTTGTGACAAGCTTAGGTACTATATTATTTCGCTATAAGTCCCACGGTTTGACCCCGGCCGCTTCTATCTTACTATACTACTGCAACCGGGTTTTATTTGCAGCCCGACGGATATTTGAGTTATTAATTTCCTTTTCAATTGTTTTAATTACACCAATTCAACCACTCACAATATACAGTCTGCAAAATGGCGCCGTTGCCGGGGACTTGATTTATTCTAGTCCCTAAGCCCCGGATAATTCACTTGCTATATTAGAATATTTTGTTTATATTATTTTGCTTGTTGTTTATACTAATTATCTACTATATTTTGATCATATTATTTTGTTTGTTGTTTATACTAATTTTTGTCATTTTAATTCTGTCATTTTAATTTCAATAATCTAACTTCTAACATTTAAATTCAGTAATTTAACTTCTAACATTTAAATTTTGTAATCTAACTTTTAACATTTCAATTCTGTCATTTAAATTCTACAATCTAATTACTAACATTTAAATTCTGTCATTTCAATTCAAGTAAGCTAATTCTTAACATTTAAATTTCTGTCAACTAATTCCTAACACTTTAATTCTGTCATTTAATTTTCTGTCCTTTAAATTCTGTCAACTAATTCCTAACATTTAAATTCCGTCATTTAAATTTTTGTCATTTAAATTCAGTTATTTAAATTCCCTTGTCATTTTAGTTCCAGTAATTTAATTAAAAAAAAATTCTTAATCTCTGAATTATTTCTGCTTAACTGTTTAATTTTCCCCTCCCTATTTCTTTCCATTTCTTATTTTATTTTATCACATCACGAGTTTCTTTTTCTGTTTTGAGTGGTGAATGCCTTTTACTAGATCGCACAGCCTCCCGGAAAATATTAATAATCACACGGTTAGTTACATCCCGGAGATCGAGAGAACCTTTCTGCGCACTCTAAGGCAGAAACGGACTCAACAAAACATAACTACCACAGTGATAGAATCTAACTCGGAAGGTGACATGGCATCTTCACCAGCGACAGTTCGAAACATCAATAGGCCGTCTAATCAAGGACAACAGCCTGCCATTATCCTTCCCCACCTTACCCCATCCGAATACGATGAGTGGCAAAAGCTAAAGCCATATCATCAAATCCGATGCGTAAAGGAGTTAGGGATGTTCGACGGCTCCTGTCCTGACGAAGCTCTATTTCATGTTACCAAGTTCTTGCAGCATGCCAACAGTCTAACTGTGACCGACGCAGTACTCCAGTACGCAAGACTGTCATTATTCCCTCACAGCCTGACGGGAAATGCGAGCAAATGGTATCATAGCCTGACACCAAGTACCATTGGTACTTGGGATGAAATGGCCACCAAGTTCTACGACAAATTCCTGCCCTAGAGCCGAACGTTGGAAATGATTGCTGAAATCTACAATTTCAAGCACCAGGGTCGGAAAACATTTGTGAAACTGGGACCGTTTCAAAGGACTACTACTTACTTGTCCTCACCATGGTCTGACGAAAGAACAAGTATCACAATTGTTCTACAAAGGCTTGATCGGTCCGTGCAGAACAATGGTACTATCCTCTTTAGGGGCTGACATTCTGAAAAAGCCAGGAGAATAGTTTCTGAATAGCATAGAATCTCTCTATGAAGAGATCAGAGACTGGGCCACTGGCGGATCAAGAGGCGGCACTCCAGGTTTATACCATGTTGGGGAAAGTGACAACAAGTTTGACCAGGTGATGAAAAGCCGAGCAACTCATGGAGAGCAATGCGCAGCAGACAACAAAAGTAAGTACTCTTCAGAAAGTAGTTGAGCAGATGACGATGAACTCCTACCCCCAACAAGCAAAGTTGATGACTTCTCGTTCATCTACAATCCATCCAGGCTATGCTCCTCTATCCCGATCATCTCCTGATATTTCTTGTACGCAATGTGGTGGGCCTCATGATTATGAACAATGCCCCCAACTACAAGAATTAAAAGCAGCAGAGGAAGCAAACTATATTGGCAACAATTCAGGGTACAGGCAACCTTGGCAACGTAACATGCAACCCAATCTTCGCTACTCAAGCACCGACAATATCCAAAACCACATACACTACAACCATCTCAAAATTACAGACCTCAGTCCAATTTTCAAGGAGGCCAAAGGCAGTATCAGCAACAGCCTTATGGCAATGATGCTTCTTCAAGTCGACCAACTCAACCTCCTTCGAATCCTGAATCTGAAATGTCCCAAATGCAAGAGATGTTTAAAGCAATGATGGGTAAGTCCCGAGACACGCTGAGGAGGTCGCAGCCCTTCGTAAAGACCAAAGAGCCTTGCAGTCCCAAATACAACAGCTTCTAACTCAACAAAGACCTCCTGGTCAACTCCCTTCACAAACTAACCCCAATCCAAGAGAGCAAGCAAATTCAATCCTTGTAGAAGATGGGACTTTCCAATCAACAAACTTGAGTGCAATCTCCCTAAGGAGTGGAAGAGAACTTGCTACCAGAAAAGAAAAAGAAAATCAATAAGAGGCTAGCATCAATGATGAAGACACAACCAATCCAGCCTGACCCCCCCAGAAATCCAAGTTCCTATTCCTGCTACTCCATCTCCATCTCAAATAACTGTCGACATTCCATCTTCCTCTCCTAAAATCAGTGAACTCCCATTTCCCAACTGAAAAAGAAGCACCTAGATGAACAGTTTTCCAAATTCTTGAGTATTTTCAAGAAACTGACTCTCGACATCCCCCTAATCGATGCCTTGCAAGAGATGCCCAACTACGCCAAATTTCTAAAGGATCTCTTAACAAAGAAAACGAAGAAACCTGGAAAAGAAACATTGCACCTCACGGAGGAATGCTTTTCTGCCCTTCTTCGAGCACTCCCTCCCAAACAAACAGATCCGGGAAATCCCGTTATCCCGTGTTTTATAGGTGGAGTGGACTGTGGAAGCGGTTTATGCGACCTGGGGCCAGTATAAATATCATGCCCTACGCCACCTTCTTGAAAGTAAAAGGAGGGGAGATGCAACCGGTTCCTTTCAAACTCCAACTAGCTGGCCGATCAGAGATCAAGCCAATGGGAATAGTTCGAGATCTGGTGGTTGGAGTGGCTCGCTTTATCTTTCCAGCTGACTTTGTCGTTTTAGAAATGGACGACGATGTTGAGGTGCCCCTGATTTTAGGACGACCGTTTCTAAGTACTGCCAAAGCCATTATTGATGTCCACGATGGAAAAATCACTTTGAGATATGAGGATGAAAAGATCGAATTCGATATGCAGAAAATGATAAGAAAAGCTCAAACTTTTCTCCTCACGCTAAGACAGTGGGATTAACAGATGATGATGAGGAGGAAGGCGATTTTGTTACGGATGAAGACATGTATTCCCTATCTTCCTTCCCGAAAGCTGAAACTGAACCGCTAGAGCAAGTATTAGTTACTTCTCTAGAAGAAAAAGTGGAGGACCCAGAAGTTAACGCCATGTTGGCGTCTGTGGAGAAAGGAAGGGCAGGTTTTCAAGCCTACCGGCCCCCAACCGAAAGACTTGACAGAAAACCTCAAAAATCAATTCCCTCAATAGAACAGCCACCAGAGCTTGAGCTTAAGGAGCTACCTTCTAAACTCAAGTATGCCTTCTTAGCTGAAAATGACCATTTGCCTGTCATTATTTCCTCTTCTCTGAATTCCGGGGAGGAAACGAGGTTACTTGAGGTATTGAAGAAAAACAAAACGATCGGGTGGACTATTGCTGATATAAAAGGAATTGACCCCTCCTATTGCACATACCACATCTATATGGAGGACAACTACAAGTCTATCAGGCAACCCCAACGTCGGCTAAACCCAAACCTGAAGGAGGTAGTTAAGAAGGATGTTCGGAAACTCCTAGACGCGAACATCATTTATCCTATCTCTGACAGTCCATGGGTAAGTCCTGTACAAGTTGTTCCGAAAAAGGGAGGAATTGAAGCTGTAATAAATGACTAAGGAGAGGCGGTTCCTCAAAGAAAAATTACTGGTTGGCGAATGTGCATAGATTATAGGCGTTTGAACACTGCAACCAGGAAGGATCACTTCCCTCTACCTTTTATCGATCAGATGCTAGAAAGATTGGCAGGACAGGAGTATTATTGTTTCTTAGATGGTTTATCAGGGTACTTCTAGATTCCTATTGCGCCAGAAGACCAAGATAAGACAACTTTCACTTGTCCTTATGGTACCTTTGCGTATAGAAGAATGCCCTTTGGACTGTGCAATGCTCCTCCACCTTTCAGCGTTGTATGCAAGCGATCTTCGCAGACTTCATCGAGCAAAGCATTGAGGTATTCATGGATGATTTTTCTATCTATGGAACTAGTTTTGATGTTTGTTTGGTGCAGCTTGATCAAATTCTTGGCCGATGTGAGGAGACAAACCTGGTCCTCAACCGGGAGAAGTGCCACTTTATGGTCAAGGATGGGATTGTGCTCGGTCATATTATATCTGCTAAGGGGATTGAGGTCGATCAAGCCAAGGTAGAGGTAATTGAGAAATTGCCAAAACCTACTTGTGTGAAAGAAGTTAGAGCCTTCTTAGGGCATGCAGGATTTTATAGACGGTTTATTCAGGATTTTTCTAAAATTGCAAAACCATTAACTGATCTGCTTCTGAAAGAAGCCCCGTTTATTATCTCTGATGATTGCGTATCTGCTTTTGATTTAATTAAACAAAAATTGGTAGCTGCTCCCATTGTTGTTTCACCTAACTGGTCATTTACCCTTTGAGATTATGTGTGATGCCAGTGATTTTGCAGTAGGCGCGGCTCTGTGCCAAGGAAAAGAAAAGATTCTACGAGTTATTGCTTATGCGAGCAAAACTCTGGATAATGCCCAAAGGAATTACATAACCACCGAGAAAGAGCTTCTAGTAGTGGTATTCTCCTTAGATAAATTCAGATCATATTTATGGGGAAGTAAAGTGATTATTCACACTGACCACTCTTAAGAAAGAGGCCAAACCACGTCTGCGTCGTTGGATTCTCTTGTTACAGGAATTTGACATTGAAGTTAGGGATAAAAGTGGTAAGTTAAATGTTGTGGCTGACTATCTGTCTCGGGTGGTAGTTCCTGACGATGGTGTACCAATTCATGAATATTTTCCAGATGAGACTGTTTTTGTTTTACGTACGGTGCATGAGCCTTGGTATGCTGACCTAGCCAATTTTCTTGTTTCTGGGGTGGTACCTTGTGATTTTTCCTGTGCTCAAAAGAAGAAGTTTTTATCTGATGCTAAGCATTATATCTGGGAAGACCCTTATCTCTTCCGAGTTTGCAGATGGTTTAATCCGCTGGTGTCTCCCAGATGATGAAGTACCCAGTGTTCTATAGTTTTGCCATTCAAAGGAAGCTGGAGGCCACCATGGATCTCATAGGACGGCAACAAAAGTTCTGGAATCCGGATTTTATTGGCCAACTCTACATAAAGATTGCCAAGCCTTTGTGGCCAGTTGTGATAATTGTCAACGCATGGGAAATGCTTCAAGGCGACAAGAGATGCCTCAGCAAGGCATTTTTGAGGTCAAACTTTTTGACTGCTGGGGAAATGATTTCATGGGACCATTCCCCTCTTCGCAAGGATTCCAATATATTCTGGTGGCAGTGGACTACGTATCCAAATGGGTTGAAGCAATTCCTTGCCTACATGCTGATTCAAAGACAGTGGTAAAATTCTTAAAGAAACATGTCTTTACCCGCTTTGGAGTCCCTAGAGCCATTATAAGTGATGGAGGCACACACTTCTGCAATCGAAGCATTGATGCATTGATGACTAAGTATGGGGTACACCACAAAGTTGCTCTTGCTTACCATCCCCAGACAAATAGGCAAGCAGAAGTGTCAAATAGGGAGTTAAAATGGATACTCCAAAAGACGATACACTCCTCCAGAAAAGATTGGGCTTTTAAATTGGATTATGCTCTTTGGGCCTATCGTACAGCATATAAAACCCCCATCGGTATGTCGCCTTTTAAATTGGTCTATGGGAAGGCATGTCATCTCCCTATGGAGCTTGAGCACAAGGCTTATTGGGCGATCAAGGCCTTAAATTTTGATATGACTACTGCGGGAGAGAAAAGGAAATTGCAACTCTTTGAGTTAGAAAAACTAAGAGATCGGGCTTACCAAAATGCTAAAATTTATAAGGAACGAACCAAGAAGTTCCATGACAAGCTGATACTCAAGAGTGACTTCGAAGTTGGTGATTTGGTTCTCCTCTATAACTCAAGATTAAGGCTTTTCCCTGGGAAACTCAAATCTCATTGGGCTGGTCCTTTCCGGATTGTTAGTGTGACCTCATATGGTGCCTTTGAACTACAAAACAAAAAGGGCGAAACTTTCAAAGTTAATGGAGCCCGTCTTAAAAGGTATACTTCTCCTTCTGATATTTCAACTGACTTATTTAGAATTTATCTTGTCTAGGAACAGCATGACACTTTTACTCCAGTTTCGAAACCGGCACTATCGAAGAAAAAATCTCTCCCGTGGAGAGTTCAATACAAACTCAAGCAGCTACGGAGCTTGACTATACCAAGTTGTGGTAACCCGACTCACAACTCCGCACATACATAATTAAGAACATGCGTCTAGCTAGAGACGTTAAACCCGGGCAGCTTGGTGGGAGGCAACCCACTATCTACAATTTGCTTTTCTCTTTATTTTATTTGTTTTCTCTTTTGTACTATATTTCCCTTTTATATGTTATAATAAAATGCGGGTTTTACTTGAGTTCTTTTGGCTGTGTAGAATATTCATTACAGGTAAATCTCATGTAATTCTACAGCTACACTCAAGTGTGGGGGAGCGCGACACACTCTGTGAACTTTGGGGAGTACACTCTTTCCCTACTAATACTTTCATATTCCCTTTTGCTATGCCCTGTTAATTTAATTCTATCTACGCAATGAGGGCATTGCTTGAGCTTAAGTGTGTGGGAGAGCCCTTTTCGGCACATTTATGCTTAAAATGTTTAAATCTCTCTCCTTATCTTGCATTTGTTCAAAAAAAAATTAAAATTATGGACCCTGCTAATGTAGGTTGTTCTCTTTAAAAACAAATACTGTTATGAATTGTGGGATAAAGTGGTACAAAAATTTGATTACTTTTGAGGAGCATTTTTCTTATGCGGTGTGACCAAATGATCTCCAATGGTTGGATTTCATTGCTCAGGGTTTCTTTCTGTCCTCTCTCTTAGGGATTGCTAAGGGGTGCTTCTCTGTAAAAAAAAAGAAATAAGGTAAAAATAATAAGCAAGGGACTTGCGAGACACCATTGGTAACCAACAAAAGAGATGAGTGTTCTTAAAATACAAGGCTTGATGCCTACATATTATCTTCTCATCCCTTATGCAAAAGTGAAACAAATGCATAAATCTATTTTTCCTTTTGTTTTCTCCTCAATGCCCATTCTTGAGAGAAGTTGGCCATGGTAAAAGTTCTCAGAGTCACCTAAACTAAGAAGCATTGAAACACCTTGGATCATACCCCGAAACTCTAATTTTTTTTTACCTTGAGCACACCTATGCCACCAGTAGTTGATGGATCACACTCCTCAAGAAGTTAAAGATCATGAACTGTTCACCTCCTTATCATACTCTTCATAATAATATTTGTTAGTATTGAGCATTCCCTACTTACTTGGGTACATGGTTTTGCTTGAGGACAAGCAAAAGATAATTGTGGGGTGTGATAAGTGTCCAAATGAGCATGTTTTATGGGTGTATTTCATATATTATATTAGCACTTTTCTTGCTCATTTCTCATTATCGTATTTTTTGCTCGAGTTTATGTTTTATTGGTTATCTCACAAATTTATTGGTTAAACACGAGGAAAACAAGCTAGGAGCAAAGTAGACAAAGAGACGAACGCATAGGCGCAGACGGATCTCAAATCGGAGCTGAAACGAACATTTTGGAAGCAAACTAAGCTTCGTCTGAACCAGGTCGATCCGGACGGTGGTTCGGACAGTTCACAAAACCCGTCTGTGGCATGTCCGGGTAAATATGGCCGGACAAGATCAAATAGATGCAGCGTTCGTGGGTCGTCCGCGGAGATTTGGCTGGACAAAATGAACCGTCCGAACCAGGGTGTGGTCCGGACACCGGTTCGGACGCGGCAAAATGAAGGTCCGTGGAATTAAGGCGGACGCAAAGCAAGGGACAACATGTCCGTGGAAAAAAGACCGGACAAGATATAGAAGCTTATGAGACGTCCATGTAAAATGACCGGACAAGAGATAGAGACGTCCGGGATTTAAACGCGGACGCGTGTAAATGCAACCCAGGTCCAGAAAATCGACATCGCCGACTGTCTTCCCCATTTTTCTTCGGCGCCCTGCAAACACATCTATCTACCCCGTCAGCAATATCAGGCGCCGGCACTTTCCTAAATTCTTCACGCGTGTTCCAGTTCTGTCTTCTTCCTCTTCCTTTCTTCTATATAAACACACTTCACCTGCAACCAAAATATACATTCGACCCCCAAAGTCAACACTCCAAATCACTCATTCCACATACAAATTCCTTCGTACATCCTCCACTCTTCGTTCTCTTCATTTCTCCATTCACCATCCGCACCTCCAAACACCGTATTATTATTACGTCCAACCTCTGACTGTCTTATTACCAGTTAATATGTCAGGCTAAGGACGATTTACTCCGGCGAAGGTTTAATTATAGTTTGTTTAGTTATGTAATCTATATTTCTACCGGTTAAAATAAATACAGTTTGTTACGATTAAAGCTTATCTCTCGCCTTTTAATAATTTCATAATTTATTAAAAAGCTTTACAAAGCTATTTTGATCAGACCAGTGATAAATAGACAGGTTAATTAAGCCGTAAATCTGGAGAAAGCTTATTATGATTTAATAAGTTAGTATTTTCAGATGTAATTATAATTTCTCGCACTTAATGTCCGTTTACATGTGTTTTGCTCGAATCTAGATTCGATCGAGCATTTTCTGGTAAACAAGTTCTTTTGAGTCTATGATTTAGTCCTTAAGATAATAACAGGAATTTTGCCAAACTATTATAATAAACCGGTAGAGATAGCATAATTAATCAGATTCTATAAACCTGAACCGGGAGTCCCGTTTAACTTATCTTCTACTCATTTAATTTTATCTTTCCATTTTATTTATAAAAGCAATATATCAATTCCCCCTTTTTTGTGACAAGCTTAGGTACTATATTATTTCGCTATAAGTCCCACGGTTTGACCCGGCCGCTTCTGTCTTACTATACTACTGCGACCAAGTTTTATTTGCAGCCCGACAGATATTTGAGTTATTAATTTCCTTTTCAATGTTTTAATTACACCAGTTCAACCACTCACAATATACAGTCTGCAGTTTAGTAAATTATGTAAGTAATTAACTAACATAATTGTCAAATTAAGACATTATGTGGAAATTGGTAAATATGGAAAACAATGGGAGAGGCTGAGAGTTTAAATCATTTTTGGGCATTTATGTGTAATTTATTTTATAAGCTAATGTTGGTAATAAGGCTATGTACTTTAGGCCATTTTATTTATGTATTTATAAGGTTTTAATTAAGTTTAAGTAGCAAATATATTACCGCAAGGAATTGGGGTATAAAGTGTAATTAAATTAAATTTGGGGGCTATATATTAATAAAGCCGAAATTAGAGGTTACAGGTTAAAGGATTTAAAAAAATTATAAGATTTTTTTAAAGTTTTTGGGTTAAATTGTAATTTCTGAAAAATATGGGTATAAAACCGTAATCTATGGAGATTAATGGTCAAGGCATATTAAGGAGGTCAACCTTGACCATATGGTAGGTTTTGACCAAATTAAATATGTTAAATAACTTATTAAGGTTTTATAATAAGATAATATTTAATTGTAACAATTTTATAACATATGTGGTAAATATGTTATTACCGAAAATAAAGGTGTAAAATGGTATTATAAACACCCATGGGCTATTAGGAATTTTTAGGAATTTATTTGGTTGATTTTGGAATTTAAAATAAACTATATATGTATAATATATAGTTATCATGTCATTATGCACTTTGGAATAAAAGTTGGGGTGAAATTAAAATACCGAAACTATATGGTTAGTAAGGGTAATTATAACCCTTAGGTGAGTGAGATTTGGTGATATATTAAGAGTATTTAATAAATATGTATAATATAGTTTTAATGAGATTATAAAACTATATGTTATAAGTTGGGCCAAATGGCAATTATAAAACTTGGTGGGTTAGGAAAGTAATATAGAATAGAATCATGGTCTGTTCGGTTATTTTACAAAATAAAACCATAGGTTATACCCTTTATAAGTTAAAAATTTATTATATGATATATATAACATGGTATAAAATTATGGGTGATTTTGAAAATAAAGGAACTATGGATTATGGAAAAGAATAAGGTATAAATGTATATGCCCATGCGGCAATATAAATAGTTTTGTATAAAACTATAGGTTATAAATTAAAGGAAATAAAAATATCATATTATATGATATTAGTATATGGTATAACATTATATAATGTTATGTGGTCAAAATGAAATTAAAATAAAAGGAAGGGCTGTACCGAATTATAAGAGTTGGAAAATGAATTTTAGACTAAGGTCTACAATGTTATAAATGTTATAACAATTATATGGTATTAATGAGGTTTAATGGAACATAAGTAAGGATATTCACATTAAATAATGTGACAAACTATAAATAAATAAGATTTATAACTAAAGGTATATAATGAATAAACCTTAGGAGTTGAAATTATACAACATAAAATGTTACATAATATTAGGATAATAATCTAAAGTTGTATAATATAATACAACTAATGGGAATAATCATCTAATATAAATGATAAAATGTAACATATAATATAATATAAGAGTTTTATAACTCATGAAACTTACCTATATATGGTGAATATATATACATATATAAGAATAATGTATATAAGGGTGAATATATATTATGGTTGGAACCATATAATATAATGGTGGTGGTTATTACATAAAAATAGTTACAAACTATAAGTTATAAGTTTTAGAATGCAAATATAATTTGCTAAAGATAATGGATTATATAATACAATGTATTATAATGGATGGTGGAAAATAATACAATATAATAAATAATGCATGCATCCATGCAACTAGGTTATATACCCAAATTCATGATGATAAGATTAAAGAATTATAACGAATTAAACTTAACAGTCGAAACGTTTCGACATACGAGTTTTAGTAACAAGCCGACCGGTTTAGAGAAACCCTTAACAATTAACTGTAGAAATCCGGGGATGAACTGTCGGGGTTACTTGTTATTCGGAAATACCGATCTAGTTAGTCATGGAGACTGACTTATAGTTTCATTACCGTTTAGATCATAGTTCAGACGAAGGCGCTTGACGAGCTAGTGGTCTACACTGCACATCCTTGGTCTAGGTGAACGGTATGTAAAGGGGTTTGATCCGAGTTGTCCTAAGGAATTCCTTGGCTCGGATTTGGTTGATATCACTTGTGTGTTATGTGTTTTGGATACATGTATGTGATGTGTGTTACTGCATTAATTATTTATGCACGAGCGTCCTACGGGACTAACACTACGTCGACTATAGATCGGCTTATATAAACATACATATACGTTATTGTGATGACAAGACGGTTACTTGGTATAATACCATAGTATTAATATTAAGTATATGGTAACCTAAGTAAAACACTTAGGAACGAGTCCGACCATTGTCGTCTCTAGAGCATGGATCTTGAACATGAATAAACCTAGATTACTTCTAGGTATGCGTGAGACCCATTGGGCAGCTAATAATAAATTATATTCTCCATAAGACTAAGAGCATATCTTAAACATTATGAGAGAGAGAGATGTGTGAGTTTGAGGTGAGGAATCCAGTGTAGTTTACGAACTACCTGGTTGCGCATTTGTGATCACTGAGGGGTTCCCGATCGGGTTCCGCTCTAGGTATTTACCCAACGAGCCCTATTTGATCGTGTGGTCAGGTGGCTACAGCCTTTATATGGACGCCTTACGAGGCAAAATGATAGTCAGGGGCCTCCGGACCTCTAGCGAAATGAGCACCTTTGTGTGTACGGGAGGACTACTGTCCATGGTGAGATTAGATGTTATCGGGTTGTCCTAACATGACGCCCAACTGGTATTTAATAACTGGTTTGGATGGATGGGGCCTTAAAGACCAGATTAAATTAACAAATGATGGTGTTCGCTACAGCGTTTATTCAGTATTATTATTCGATATGTTCAATATACAACTGTTGTTTGTAATGTTTAATGAATGTTTGGATTGGATGGATGGTTAAGTATTTATGACTGTTTGGATAGATGATTATGAATTTATGCATGTATATTACAGTATTGATTACAACTGTTAAATGGAAAAGCATGAAACCAATCTAATAATAAGATGGTTAAAATGACTAAGTGACCATTAGGGTCCAGGCCCGGCATACTCAGCGTTTATCGCTGAGACTACACTCATTGTGCAGGTTGTTGATTATTGTCGAAGCCGAAGTGCGGGAACAGGGTAGTTAAAGTTTACTTTAATTACCGCACGTGGAGTTTGTTTGTATAACAATATAGATGGTGATTGTATTATGGAACGGTTATGTATATTGAAATACCCCAAACCAAAGTATGTTAAGTAAACATCAATATATGATGTAGTAAGGCTAAAATATGCCTTAGAAAGATTGGTAGACAATTTAAACCAAGGAAAACACAGGAAAATGCCTTAAGGGCAATTTGGGAAAAAACGTGCTCTAAGCTTGGAGTGACTTTGATTAGCACCGAAATACCATTATAAGACCTTAGTAATATGTCAATGGACATTTTAAATCAATTACCAAAGAAAACCAAGCTTAAACACAAAAATGTGCTTTAAGACTCCTTAAAGCACCTTTTTGAGAAATTGTCTTAGAATTGAGTTTTGAGTGGCTAAATGCCCATGATTACACCTTAATCAACATGTGTACTAATTAGTACCACATTAGGAAGCCTAAATCAATGGGAAACCAAAATTTCACGAATATGTGCACTAATTAGTGAATAGTGCCAAATAGTGCCCAATTAAGCTTAAGTCAACATAGTCAATTAGTTGGTCAACAAAGACCATGTTAGCCTTATCTAATGAGGGGGGGCGGTTTCTAAGGATGAGTCATTAAAGACTTCATCAAATAAGAAAAGAAAAAGGGAAGGAAAGTTAAAGAAAGACTATTAACCTTTTATAACAAATATCTTCATTTAAGCCACCTTTCTTCTTCTCTCTCTTCATTTCTCCTTCCTTCCATGGTTTCTTCTTCTCCTCTCCTGCTCCAAAACCGAGAGAGCTCCATCCATGGGTGCTCCACCTTCAATTGCTCACCAAGTGTTCATCTTTGCTCCAAATCAAAAACCAAGTATAGATTTCTCTTAGTTAGGCCAAGACCTATTTCTATCTTCTCAAATCCTTCAAAGCTCAAGTTTGGTGCCATGAAAAGACTCCATTGATGGAGGAAAATCAAGTTTGAAGAGCCCATTTGGTTCTCCCATTCACTCAAGGTAATAAAAATGTAAGAAAAACCATGTTTCCGTCATTCTTCTACATGGCCGAAAATTACTACTCATGGGGCTTTGTTTTTATGCCTTGTTCTAGCTTGTTTTATTCACCAAGGACTAGTGGAGGTCCTATTTCATTCAATGCCCAAGTCTACCTTGAGACTTCAAAGGTAATCATCCACTTTTATACCTTAGAACACATTTTTAACCTAGGTTTTCATTCCTTGAGGTTAGTGTATTGTTTAGTACTCATGTGAGCCAATGTATATTGATTAGAACATTGGCAAGGGAAATTTAAATGGCGGCCGAGATTTCCAAGGGAAGAAGCCTAAGAGAAAGTTGAGAGAAACTTGAGAAAAACAAGGTAAATGCTTACCTAATGGTGGTTTAAGTTTTAAGGGATGGTATTTAGATAAGTACCAATGTAGCTTTAAGCTTACATTAGGTAATGGATTATATAACCTAGGAAAAAGAATTTAAACAAGCTTATGAACTTGTAATTAAGGAGCCAATGGGAATGGGTTGATAATATAAGTTTAAGATGGATTTTAAGAGCATTATAACTACTATGAGATTGATGGGTGTATTTGCAGGTTGAAAGCTTTTATATGTGGGAAATTCAGTGTTTAAGTTTAATTTATTTAAGGGCCTAAGAGCCATGTCATTTAAGAGCCTTAGTGCTATGCATTTAAGATTATTGCAATATATTGAGTTTGTTGTGAATGAGTTGGTTTGAGTGATAAAATATGATGAGAAAGAACTTGATGTGTGTGAGATGCTTGAATGAGGAAAAACAATGCATTTGGGCATGATAATGTACTAGAGAAGCTATGGCGAAATTTGAGTAGAAAACACAGTGTTTAAGTGGTGGTGGTGAGTTAAGATGCCCTAGGATTCACTTGGGATCATTAAGAGGAATTTGAGTGGAAATGAGTTAACTAAGGAGTTCTTGAGGATAGAATGTAACACCCCATCCAAAGCCTATCGTGGTCATCGCAATCTGAACACTTAATCAAAAACGTCGCAGCGGAAATAAACAACACCTGGACCTTGCCACGGTCTGATCGTTAGAATATACCGGCTTAATATATACAATACTTAACCAAAATACTTATCCAACTCAAAACATCAACATCCACAATCCCACAACCAACCGAGTACTAGTATCTCAAACGTAATCTCAAACTTACCACAATTTAATATAAACAGTCGGGTGCACAGGCGCAACCCGAACTCAAAATAAATGTCCCCTCCTAAGTCTAACCGCTCCTACTCTCGTAGTGCGTCCTCATGGGCCTCTTACCTGCAAGTGTAAAAATAGCCCCCGAGGGGGTCAGCACGAATGCTGGTACACCCTCTCATGGCCCCCAAGCTAACGGGGCTACGACGACTAATTGTCGATAGCATGGAAATTGATTACATACACAAAATATGAAGTGCAATAACAATAACCACAGATGAACATATATAGTTCACAAGTAATGAACGACTCAAGCGTTCTCTTATATAGTGGGTTAGTAACCCCCTCCTTAGTCCTCATTTCCTTAATCTCAGTTCCTTACCTTATCTTAATCTTAATCTCAATCTTAATCTTATACTTGCCAACCTCTCCACTATTAGATTGGTTAGCCCTTAATTGGTTGCTTATCTTTGTAGGGCTTGGTTAACCCTAGCCGGTAGCAGTGCACTATCCGACGATAAGCTACCTTCTTAATTTATTGGGGATGTAGGCTTGATCCCCCCACGCCTTCCTTAATGTGCCTCCCACCTCAAACAGTAGCCCGGGTGGTCGGGTCGATTTGTTGACCCTAGGCGACGAGTCTAATGACCAGTCTTATTTGGAAGTCGGATCTGATTCAGATACCGACCTCCCCCAATACACATGTGCCGGTACCATTCCGGATTCCTCACTCCCACCCCAAGTTATGGTTAGTGAAAGCCTTAATTACCAAGTGTTAGTTAAACCTTGACGGGTAAAACCAACAATCACCGATACTTAGTTCTCAACCTTAACTCAGTAAGTACTAAACTTGGTTAGTAGCAATCTCAAGTCTCGCGGTTAGTGTAAATATAACACAATCACAACGAGAACAATATAACCGGTTGCATGCTTTATCTTGTTTTAGTCATAGCAAATAAACAGATAGCACACAAGCCGAGGGACACCTCGTTAGCAAGCAGGTCACAAGAAGGATTGTACCGTTCACCGTCGATCGTTGTTTGACTAACCTTCTTCGGGGTCCCAATTCACAAACCTAAAACATTCATTCATTTTTAGGTTATTAGTTATTTGCACCTTACTTAACTCACTTAGTCCCTAAGGACTTCCATTCAATAACCTCTCAAGTCTTTATCACTTAGTCTTACAAACTTAACTTTAAACATTAAAACTTATACTTAATCTTAACTTAATTCCTTAAGTTCTTAGGGTCCCAATCATTACTACCCTACCAAGGGCATACCTCATTACCCATTACCATTCTTAGAATTGAAATTTCTTTTTTTTTTTTTAGGCTCGACCGGACTTACCGACCGGACTTGCCAAGTCCGGTCCATTCCAGTACCTTTTACCGTTGGAAAATTCACTCCGACCGGACTTACATGTCCGGTCCTATGTCCGGTCGATTCCAGAGACTTATAATCCGTACAAAATTCATGCCGACCGGACTTGACAAGTCCGGTCCCATGTCCGGTCCATTCCAGAAACATTTTCCCTCTCACAAAACAAGCCCGACCGGACTTGTAAGTCCGGTCCCCAAGTCCGGTCGATTCCAGAAACATTTCCGGTAGTGTAACAGAGCCCGACCGACCTTGCAAGTCCGGTCCTAAGGCCGGTCGGCTCCAAAAACTTTTTCTAAATTCTTTTTCAACTCCAAACTTCTCCTCATATATCCTAATATGTTATAACCTCATTTGGGCACCTCAAATACACCTTAAGCCCTCCTTAAAATACCTTAAATCATCCACCAAGATCACCTTAGTCATTATGCATTTTCCTTGTAATAATGCTAACACTTGTAATGTTTTCCTCTAGGTTTCTAGGTGGTGGTTCATACCTATGTAACCACTATGCCAAATGTTTTCTTCACCACTATAACATCATCTCCCAAGCATCTCTCACTATCTAAACTCTTTTAACATTACTTAAAGTTCCTTAACAAGTTAAACTTCCATCATCATCACATTATTTCCTTCCTAGTTGTGCACCAACATTTGCCTAAGTCCTAAATACCCAAATACATTCTTTGATTCCTAAATATCTTCCATGGTGATACCTAAGTCATCATAAGTCATTAAAACATCTTAACTTCACCCTTTTTCATCAAGACAACCCATAGAACATTCCTAGTACTTCCTTAGTCATTAAATTCCCTTAGGATATCTTAAACACTTAAACTCTCCTTTAAATTTTGCCATGGGTTCTCTAGTATATAGTACTTCCTAAAATGGTTTTTCTCCATCAAACAACCAATACCACACAAATTCTCATCACAATAGCTTAACACCCAATTTACACTAAAACTTCACCACATCATCATATAATGCTTAAACTTAAAATGCTTGGCACTTAGGCCCTTAAATGACAATAATCTTAACCACTGAATTTCCACATATATTGCCTTCAACCTGCGAATACACTCAACAAGGCTCCCATTGAAATAAAATGCTTCTTGTACTTCACCTTTATATTCTTAAACTATCTCTTTTCTCATTTGCTCCTTAGTCACAAGTTCACAAGTATAGACATTGTTTCTCCTAGGTTTTATAGCACCTTCCCAATATAAACTCTACACTAAACTCATCATATACCCACATCTCATTCCCTTAAACAACAAACACCTTAAGGTAAGTAATTTACCTTGTTTTCTCACAAGCTTAAAAGCTTTTCTCCTTAGGTTTTCTTTGTTCAATCTCGGTCACCAATGTGATTCTCCTTGCCAATGTTCTAACCAATATCCAATGACTCCAATGAGTACTAGATAACACATTAACCCTAAGGAACAAACCCTAGGTTTAAAAATATGTTTTAAGGTATTAATGTGATTGTTTTACCTTGGTTTCTCAAGACAACTTGGATGTGAAGCAAGAAGGACCTCCTCTCTCCTTTGAAGAGTAGAAACAAGCTAGAACAAGGCATAAACATGGAGTCCCATGAGTATATATTTTCGGTCAAGTGAAGAAAATGGTGGAAACCTAGATTTTCTTACACTTTCTTTACCTTAAGAGAATGGAGATGCCAATGGAGTCTCCAAACTTGAATTTCCTCCTCTAATGGTGGTTTGACTTGGCACCAAAATGAAGCTCTTGAAGTTTTGAAAAGATAGAAAGGAGGAGCTTGAGCTAACTAAGAAGAATATGTATTTTGTTTTGGATTTGGAGCTTAAATGAGCAAGGTGGCAAGGAAGTGGAGCTTTCATGGAGGTGAGCTCTACGTGAATGGAGAAGAGAAAGAGAGCAAGAAATCGTGGGCAACAAGGAGAATGAAGAAGAAGTGAGGAGAGAGGTAAGTAAATGTGTGATATTTATCTTAAAGGTGAATAGTACTTTTGCTTTATAACTTACTTATTTGCTTTCTCTTACTTAGTTAGATAAGTGTGGTGAGTCACACTTAAAGAAACCGGCCCCCTTTAGTGAATGAGGGTAGTTTAGTCTTTGTTGACCAAATGTCTCACTTATATAGACTTATGTTATAAACTAGCTTAATAAATTCACTATTCATCAAAAACAAGGCACATTGTTGTGAAATTTTTGATTTCCCATTGATATAGACCTCCAAATGTGATACTATATAGTACACATATTAATTAAAGAGTAATGATGGACATTTAGCCATTCAAAACTCATTTACAAGACAATTTTTCAAAAACGTGCTTTAAGACTCCTTAAAGCACATTTTGTGTTTTAACTTGTTTTCAAGCTTGGTTTTCTTTGGTAATTGACTTAAAATGACCATTAGGATATTACTAAGGTCTTAGAACAATATTTGGGTACTCTCCCATGTCTCTCCAAGCTTAGAGCACGTTTTTGCTTAAACTGCTCTTTTGGTGTTTCCTTATATTTTCTTTGATTAGAAATGTTCTTAATGTTTCTAAGGCATTATTTAGCCTCTTATATCTTAGTTTATCATTTAAACACCATATCTAAGTTTGGGGTATTTCAATCTACCCCCCTTAAAAGAACTTTGTCCTCAAAGTTCACACATGTGTTTAACCATTCACGGTACACAGTTCTCTTAATCTTAATACCACATCTTATATTCACATTCATACATCTCAAGACTCAAAGGTCAATCTCAAATACAATACATAAGTATATACACTAACTCAAACTTACACCGAAGTGTAGCAACTTACACAAATCACATCTTAAACAACCAAACAAACGACAAACATGATCGTTTCCTAACTCAAAAGCGAGGAAGCTCTACCCCCCTTAAAAAGGGGTACGCCCCGTACCCTATACAGACGATCTAGTCAGTAAATAAAGAAGGGTACTTCGCCCTCATCTTATCCTCTAATTCCCACGTGGCCTCTTCGACATCCTGGTTAGACCAGAGAACCTTCACCAGTCGCACTGACTTGTGGCGAGTGTCCCTAGTCTTCTGTCCAAGATTCTCTGAGGAGTCTCCACGGATCTCATATTTGGTTCTAAAGTCAACCTCTCAGGTTCTAACACATGGGAGGGGTGGTGCATGTATTTCTTTAGCTGTGAAACATGAAAAACATCATGCACTTTACCCAGCTCAGCAGGTAAATTCAACCTGTAAGCAACCGGGCCCACCCGCTCCGTAATCTCATAAGGACCAACAAATTTCGGGCTTAACTTGCCCTTCTGCCCAAACCTGAATACACCCTTCATCGGTGATACTCGCAGAAATACCGGTCGCCCACTGCGAACTCCAGGTCTCGTCGTCGAACATCAGCATACGACTTCTGCCTATCTTGAGCAGCTTTCATGTTCTCCCTGATTTGCTGAACTTCAGCCTTAACTTGTTCTAAGTACTCTGGTCCTATAATGACCGTCTCACTCGACTCATCCCAGCAGAGCGGTGTACGACATGGTCTACCGTACAACGCTTGAAAAGGTGCCATCTTGATCGAAGCGTGATAGCTGTTGTTGTATGAAAACTCGATCAGATGCAATCTGTCAATCCAACTGCCCTGGAAGTCTAAGGCACATGCTCTCAGCATGTCCTCGAGTGTCTGAATAGTACGCTCAGTCTGACCATCTGTCTGAGGATGGAACGCGGTACTCAGTTTGAGTTCTGTACCCAACGCTTCTCTGGTAGCTCTCCAGTACCTCGAAAGGAATCTGGTATCTCTATCTGACACTATGGTCTTTGGTGTGCCATGATGCCTCATGATTTCTTTCTCAAATAACTCAGCTAATTTGGTCACCTTCCAAGTATCCTTCATCGGTATGAATCGGGCTACTTTGGTAAGGCGATCCACCACCACCCATATCATGTTGAGACCTCCCCTAGCAGGTGGAAGCCCAACTACGAAGTCCATGGAGATATCATGGAACTTCCACTCCGGAACTGGCATCGACTGTACCATTCCGCCCGGTCGTCTGTGCTCGAATTTCACCTTCTGGCATGTGAGACACCTCAAGACGAACTCGGTAACATCTGTCTTCATTCCCGACCACCAGAAGTATCTCTTCATGTCTTTATACATTTTAGAGGCTCCCGGATGGATGGAAACTGAAGAACAGTGTGATTCTCTAAGTATACGGTCTTTCAGATCCGTGTTACCTCGTGGTATGCATAATCGGCCCTTAAGTCTGATCAGATCATCATCATGAAGTCTGAAGTCGTATTTCTGACTCTCAAAGGTACCATCTGTCAGCTTCTGTCTGACCTCTCTCATATACTCATCAGTCCTCTGAGCCTCTCGCACCTCATCAACCAAGCTGGAGAAAGAAACTAGCGAATGGAGTGAGTGTGCTCGACGGCTCAGGGCATCTGCTACAACATTGGCCTTCCCTTCTTTGTATTGGAGGTCAATGTCATAGTCTTTCAGAAATTCTAACCATCTCCTCTGTCGAAGATTTAACTCCTTCTGAGTGAATATGTATTTCAAACTTTTGTGATCGGTGTAGATCGTGACACTAACCCCCTATAAGTAGTGGCGCCATATCTTCAAAGCGAAGACTACAGCTCCCAGCTCTAAATCATGTGTGGGGTAGTTCTCCTCATGTTTCTTCAACTGGCGTGAGGCATATGCCACCACCTTGCCATGTTGCATGAGCACGCAACCCAGCCCTCTGCCGGATGCATCACAATAAACCTCAAAGCCCTCTGTACCGTCTGGAATGGTCAGTACCGGTGCAGTGGTCAGTGAGTCCTTCAAGCGCTGAAATGATCTCTCACAGGACTGTCCATAGAAATGGTGCATCTTTCTTCATCAGACTGGTCATCGGCTTCGCGACCTTGCTGAAATCTCTAACAAACCTCCTGTAGTAACCTGCCAGACCGAGAAAGCTCCGGATGTCGGTAACAGTCTTCGGCCTTGGCCAGGTACGTACGGCATCAATCTTTGCTGGATCCACTGCGATCCCAGCATCTGAGATGACATGACCTAGGAAAGAGACCTGGTCAAGCCAAAACTCACACTTGGAGAACTTAGCATATAGCTGGTTCTCCCTTAATATTTCCAACACCCTCCTCAAATGTTCCTCATGCTCAACCTTAGACTTTGAATATATCAAATATCATCAATAAAAAACCACCGACTTGTCCAGCTGCTCCCGGAACAAGCGGTTCATCAGATCCATAAACTTCGCTGGCGCGTTCGACAAACCGAACGGCATCACTGTAAACTCGTAGTGGCCGTATCGTGTCCGGAATGCCGTCTTCTCAATGTCTCCCTCCTTAATGGCTATCTGATGATACCCCGATCTGAGATCAATCTTGGAAAACACAGATGCTCCCTTCAACTGATCGAACAGATCGTCAATGCGGGGTAGTGGGTACTTATTCTTCACTGTCACTGCATTCAGCTCTCTGTAGTCGATGCAGAGGCGGAGACTACCATCCTTCTTCTTCACGAAGAGGACTGGCGCTCCCCATGGTGACACACTTGGTCTAATGAATCCTTATCCAACAAATCTTTCAGTTGTTCTTTTAACTCAGTCATTTCTGCCGGAGCCATACGGTATGGTGCTTTGGCTATCGGTCCGGTACCAGGTAGCAGCTCAATGGTGAACTCTACCTCCCGAGTGGGTGGCATGCCGGGCAGTTCCCGTGGAAATAAGTCGGGGAACTCCGACACTACCGGTAAGTCGGGGTCGAACTCAGGGTCTCTCTCTATGTCCTGTACATAGCAGAGGTATACTTCTTCCTTTCTCCTTAATTCTCTTGCATTGCCATGGCGGTGATGATCTTAGTCGAAGGCTCCTGGGCCTCTGGCGGTATGATATTGTTACCCCAGACGGACTCCTGAGCAGCAATCTATGCTCGGCGCAGAGGATACGTCCCTTGTGCCGCTCCAACCAGTTCATCCCGAAGATAACATCAAATCCTAGCTTACTGAACTCAATGAAACTGACTGGGAAGTCTTCCCCCTTAATTCTGATGGTGGCTCCTCGGTAGTAACGAGTGCAACGAACCTTCTCCTTAGACGGGAGCGTAACCGTGAAGTCGGGTAGCTCATCAGCGTCTAGCCCCAACCTGCTCGCAAATGATGCAGAGACAAAGGTATGCGAGGCCCCTGAGTCGAAGAGAACTGATGCCTCAATCCCATTGATCGGAAAGGTGCCGGTGAGGATAGTACCGCTAGCGTCGGCCTGTGCCTCTGTGAGTATGCTTAGTGCACCTTCCGTACCGAGTCCATAACCTAATTGTGTTCACAAGCTCCATGAGTATTGATGGTATAACAAGAGTCGTAACAATTTATATGAACAACACTGTTATTTTATTCATGACCATCCTGTTTACAACATGTGCTTCAATCTTACATCTCATTTCTCATCTCATTCTAACATTACATGGCTAATATTGTCTAAAGGTTAGGTTTAATCTTCCTGGTCTCATATGCGTCGCATTGATTACTGCTGACGGTGCTGTATTCAGCTTGATTCTCTTAATCCCATGGTATAACATCCTTGATTCTCCTCCCAAAATTAATACATCACCTGACTTAAGTACTATCTTATCTGCACGGTCCGCACGCTTCTGCTCGCCGTATAAAAACTCCGCATCATCTCCAATGGACCAAGACACTACGGGTATCCCTCTTTCGAGAGACTCCGTTGTCTCGTCCTTATCCTGGTGTAGTCCCAGTTTCCCATCTTTTTCGTAGAAGTTTACAATGCAAATGTCTGGCTGGATGTCTGGAATCGGTTCAGCTCCAACTGCTGAGCGATTTCCACGACTTGTGTAATAACTGGATGGAACTCTTCGGGTATTCCCGGTGGTGAGACTCCATCTTGCTCCCTTGTGGTTTGGTAATTCTTGGCATACGGATTCCAATCCTTGCCCAAGCTCATCATCTTTAATTTCATCCTTGCTCCCCCTGGGTACTCCGGTGTGTAAAAACCTCCCGGTCCCATTCCTAGTTGATTGCATCTCCTGATGATGGCTATTTGTGCGTCGGGTGTCAGGTATCCCCTTAATAAAATCATACCTGGGCGGATAACCTGACATTGTTCGGTTGGAAAGTATGGTTTCGATGTCGGTGTGCTCCGGGTTAGATGTAGATGGATAGGGTAGCAATGTTGAATCTTCCTAAAGTGGTAGTAGGTTATATCTTACTTAGGTTCTAATCTCATCTTATTTTACTTAACTCATATATTTCACCAAACATGCATGATAATGCGGTAAGCAGGTAGTTTTATTACTAAATGGTTATAGTGGTACCTGGCCTCGATGAGGGCTCAGGCTCATCGTCCCGGTCCACCATGTGTAGAGTGGGCCCCGTCTTCTGGGTCGCCCTTGGGTTCTTGTCTGCAGCTGGTTGCCCCCTCCTCTGACCGTCAGATCCAGATCCCTGATCAGCCTTGGCCTTAACCTTAAAACTGGGTCTGAAATTCTTACTCTCCGGATTCCCGTAGCACTCATATGCTCGGTGTCCAAGTACTCCGCAGAAGTTGCACTCTACTTTGTTCCCCTTACAGTCGAGCCCGGGGTGGTCCTTGTGACACCATCTACAGATGAAGCGTCGATGGTAGCCACCACCGGCTCCTTTCTCAGTCTCAGATCCTGATCATTCACAATGTCAATATTCACATCCCAAATGGTTACTAGTTGTTTCTTAACTTATGTAATACCAATTCCTTACCCTTCGGCGCCTTAGAGCGCAGGGGTGTAGCTGCATAAGCATATGTCAGCTTCAATGGCTCTTCCGGAGCCTTCTCCTTTCCCTCCTTCCCCTTCGGGTTCTGATTTTTCTGGGCTTGAGGCTGGTACTTTTGTTTCTTGTACCCTCCTTGCCCTTGACTCTCTGAGCTCTTCCCAGCACTCTTCCGCTTTGCATTCTCCTCGTCCCTCAGCTGGACGGTAATCTCAACCTTAGCAGCGGCATGATAGCACTCTGCAAGGTAGTGTAACTCGTCGGCCCCATGCCATAGCGGAGTCGATGGCTAAGCCCGCCATAGAAGCGGTCTACCAAGATCTGGTCAGAATACCCTAGACCTGGCAGAAGACGGAGCAAGGCGGTGAACTCTGAGTAATACTCGTCCACCGTCATCTTGTCCGACTGCTTAAGCGCATCTAACTGCAAGCGCTTCTTCGTCTGGACATGGGCGGGGTAGTACTTTGCCCGTAGCAAGGCGGTGTACTGCTCCCAGCCGAACTCTGGGTTGGCCACATGCTCGGCCCTCACCAGCTTCCACCAATCGCCCGCCGCCCCCTTCAGGTAGAAAACAGCTAAGCGCACCTTGATCCCAGCAGGGACATCAAGGGTCTCGAAGGCGGTCTCCAGCTCGGAGATGTACGCCTCGAGCTTGGCGGGATCGGTCTCCCCCTTGAAGTGAGCGGGTCGAAGATCTGACAGACTCTTCACCCAGTTGGGTTCCCTAGGTTGTGGCGGTGGAGGTGGTGCACCCACACCAGGCTGATAGCCCATGTGCCCTAAAGCGGCAGCTACGATCTCTGCGATCGTCTGCCCTCCAGGTATCCCTGGAATGTCCTCACCCCGGCCGCGACCTCGGCCTCCTCTAGGGCGTCCTGCCATCAGAACAAGCATAACTTACATTAGATTCACATTCACCACTGTTTGGTTAGTAAATTTATAACGTCCGTAGACGGTAAAGACAATCCACACTTATTAGTGGTCATCTGACTCTACTCACTCTAACTTCTCACACCCTTAACCCAACATTATTCCTTAACTTGTATCCTAACTCGGTGGTTACTTATATCCGGTATTTCTTGATCAGAGCGTAACTACGCTCTGATACCACTTTGTAACACCCCATCCAAAGCCTATCGTGGTTATCGCAATCTGAACACTTAATCAAAACGTCGCAGCGGAAATAACAACACCTGGACCTTGCCACGGTCTGATCGTTAGATATACCGGTTAATATATACAATACTTAACCAAAATACTTATCCAACTCAAAACATCAACATCCACAATCCCACAACCAACCGAGTACTAGTATCTCCAACGTAATCTCAAACTTACAACAATTTAATATAAACAGTCGGGTGCACATGCGCAACCCGAACTCAAAATAAATGTCCCCTCCTAAGTCTAACCGCTCCTACTCTCGTAGTGCGTCCTCATGGGCCTCTTACCTGCAAGTGTAAAAATAGCCCCCGAGGGGGTCAGCACGAATGCTGGTACACCCTCTCATGGCCCCCAAGCTAACGGGGCTACGACGACTAATTGTCGATAGCATGGAAATTGATTACATACACAAACATAATATGAAGTGCAATAACAATAACCACAGATGAACATATATAGTTCACAAGTAATGAACGACTCAAGCGTTCTCTTATATGGTGGGTTAGTAACCCCCTCCTTAGTCCTCATTTCCTTATTCTCAGTTCCTTACCTTATCTTAATCTTAATCTCAATCTTAATCTTATACTTGCCAACCTCTCCACTATTAGATTGGTTAGCCCTTAATTGGTTGCTTATCTTTGTAGAGCTTGGTTAACTCTAGCCGGTAGCAGTGCACTATCCGACGATAAGCTACCTTTCTTAATTTGTTGGGGATGTAGGCTTGATCCCCCCACGCCTTCCTTAATGTGCCTCCCACCTCAAACAGTAGCCCGGGTGGTCGGGTCGATTTGTTGACCCTAGGCGACGAGTCTAATGACCAGTCTCATTTGGAAGTCGGATCTGATTCAGATACCGACCCCCCCAATACACATGTGCCGGTACCATTCCGGATTCCTCACTCCCACCCCAAGTTATGGTTATTAAGCTTTCCAAGTGTTAGTTAAACCTTGACGGGTAAAACCAACAATCACCGATACTTAGTTCTCAACCTTAACTCAGTAAGTACTAAACTTGGTTAGTAGCAATCTCAAGTCTCGCAGGTTAGTGTAAATATAACACAATCACAACGAGAACAATATAACCGGTTGCATGCTTTATCTTGTTTTAGTCATAGCAAATAAACAGATAGCACACAAGCCGAGGGACACCTCGTTAGCAAGCAGGTCACAAGAAGGATTGTACCGTTCACCGTCGATCGTTGTTTGACTAATCTTCTTCGGGGTCCCAACTCACAAACCTAAAACATTCATTCATTTTTAGGTTATTAGTTATTTGCACCTTACTTAACTCACTTAGTCCCTAAGGACTTCCACCCAATAACCTCTCGAGTCTTATCACTTAGTCTTACAAACTTAACTTTAAACATTAAAACTTATACTTAATCTTAACTTAATCCCTTAAGTTCTTAGGGTCCCAATCATTACTACCCTACCAAGGGCATACCTCATTACCATTACCATTCTTAGAATTAAAATTTCTTTTTTTTTTTTAGGCCCGACCGGACTTACCTAAGTCCGGTCCATTCCAGTACCCTTTACCGTTGGAAAATTCACTCCGACCGGACTTACATGTCCGGTCCTATGTCCGGTCGATTCCAGAGACTTATAATCCGTACAAAATTCATGCCGACCGGACTTGACAAGTCCGGTCCCATGTCCGGTCCATTCCAGAAACATTTTCCCTCTCACAAAACAAGCCCGACCGGACTTGTAAGTCCGGTCCCCCAAGTCCGGTCGATTCCAGAAACATTTTCCGGTAGTGTAACAGAGCCCGACCGACCTTGCAAGTCCGGTCCTAAGGCCGGTCGGCTCTAAAAACTTGTTTCTAAATTCTTTTTCAACTCCAAACTTCTCCTCATATATCCTAATATGTTATAACCTCATTGGGCACCTCAAATACACCTTAAGCCCTCCTTAAAATACCTTAAATCATCCACCAAGATCCACCTTAGTCGTTATGCATTTTCCTTGTAATAATGCTAACACTTGTAATGTTTTCCTCTAGGTTTCTAGGTGGTGGTTCATACCTAGTGTAACCACTATGCCAAATGTTTCCTTCACCACTATAACATCATCTCCCAAGCATCTCTCACTATCTAAACTCTTTTAAACATTTACTTAAGGTTCCTTAACAAGTTTAAACTTCCATGATCATCACATTATTCCTTCCTAGATGTGCTCCAACATTTGCCTAAGTCCTAAATACCCAAATACATTCTTTTGTTCCTAAATACTCCATGGTGATACCTAAGTCATCATAAGTCATTAAAACATCTTAACTCACCCTTTTTCATCAAGACAACCCATAGAACATTCCTAGTACTTCCTTAGTCATTAAATTCCCTTAGGATATCTTAAACACTTAAACTCTCCTTTAAATTTTGCCATGGGTTCTCTAGTATATAGTACTTCCTAACAAATGGTTTTTCTCCATCAAACAACCAATACCACACAAATTCTCATCACAATAGCTTAACATCCAATTTACACTAAAACTTCACCACGTCATCATATAATGCTTAAACTTAAAATGCTTGGCACTTAGGCCCTTAAATGACAATAATCTTAACCACTGAATTTCCACAATATTTGCCTTCAACCTGCGAATACACTCAACAAGGCTCCCATTGAAATAAAATGCTTCTTGTACTTCACCTTTATATTCTTACACTATCTCTTTTCTCATTTGCTCCTTAGTCACAAGTTCACAAGTATAGACATTGTTTCTCCTAGGTTTCATAGCACCTTCCCAATACAAACTCTACACTAAACTCATCATATATCCACATCTCATTCCCTTAAACAACAAGACACCTTAAGGTAAGTAATTTACCTTGTTTTCTCACAAGCTTAAAAGCTTTTTCCTTAGGTTTTCTTTGTTCAATCTCGGTCACCAATGTGATTCTCCTTGCCAATGTTCTAACCAATATCCAATGACTCCAATGAGTACTAGATAAACATTAACCCTAAGGAACAAACCCTAGGTTTAAAAATATGTTTTAAGGTATTAATGTGATTTTTTACCTTGGTTTCTCAAGACAACTTGGATGTGAAGCAAGAAGGACCTCCTCTCTCCTTTGAAGAGTAGAAACAAGCTAGAACAAGGCATAAACATGGAGTCCCATGAGTATATATTTTCGGTCAAGTGAAGAAAATGGTGGAAACCTAGATTTTCTTACACTTTCTTTACCTTAAGAGAATGGAGATGCCAATGGAGTCTCCAAACTTGAATTTCCTCCTCTAATGGTGGTTTGACTTGGCACCAAAATGAAGCTCTTGAAGTTTTGAAAAGATAGAAAGGAGGAGCTTGAGCTAACTAAGAAGAATATGTATTTTGTTTTGGATTTGGAGCTTAAATGAGCAAGATGTGGCCAAGGGAAGATGGAGCTTTCATGGAGGTGAGCTCTACGTGAATGGAGAAGAGAAAGAGAGCAAGAAATCGTGGGCAACAAGGGAGAATGAAGAAGTGAGGAGAGAGGTAAGTAAATGTGATATTTATCTTAAAGGTGAATAGTACTTTTGCTTTATAACTTACTTATTTGCTTTCTCATTACTTAGTTAGATAAGTGTGGTGAGTCACACTTAAAGAAACCGGCCCCCTTTAGTGAATGAGGGTAGTTTAGTCTTTGTTGACCAAATGTCTCACTTATATAGACTTATGTTATAAACTAGCTTAATAAATTCACTATTCATCAAGAACAAGGCACATTGTTGTGAAATTTTTGATTTCCCATTGATATAGACCTCCAAATGTGATACTATATAGTACACATATTAATTAAAGAGTAATGATGGACATTTAGCCATTCAAAACTCATTTACAAGACAATTTTTCAAAAACGTGCTTTAAGACTCCTTAAAGCACATTTTGTGTTTTAACTTGTTTTCAAGCTTGGTTTTCTTTGGTAATTGACTTAAAATGACCATTAGGATATTACTAAGGTCTTAGAACAATATTTGGGTGCTCTCCCATGTCTCTCCAAGCTTAGAGCACGTTTTTGCTTAAACTGCTCTTTTGGTGTTTCCTTATATTTTCTTTGATTAGAAATGTTTCTTAATGTTTCTAAGGCATTATTTAGCCTTCTTATATCTTAGTTTATCATTTAAACACCATATCTAAGTTTGGGGTATTTCAGAGATGACCTAGAGTTGTCTAGGAAGAATTACAGGATTGGTGGGTGTCTTGACACACAAAGTCATGGTTAAGAGGAATGGTAAGACTTGTGCAAAATTTGAAGGAAAAGATGTATAATGCTTTAAGGTGATTTAGTTATGAACCAGGGAATATAACAATGAGGTTTTGGGAGTTTGTGTAATTAGTGAAGATTGAAGGAGAATGTTGTAGTTGACTAGGAATGTATAAGAGTGTAAGATCATGAGAATGGTAAGTAATTGAGTAAAAAGAAATGTAGATGTCTAGGAGGGTGTAGGAAGGTCAAGGTAAAGAAGAACAAGGTTAAGGTGCTAACGAGGATGGGAAGAAATGATTAGGTATGTCCAAGAGTTTAGGAATGATGAGTAACAAATGGAAAGAGAGGAATTTGTGCATGAATATGCAAGATGACTGAGGAAGTTTTGGTAAATGAAATGAAGATGGAAATGATGTTTATGAAGTTCTCAAACTATTAAGGAGGGAACACTTGGGTTGGTTGAAGTTTGGTAAGGTTACAAGTTGGGAATGTAAGGAAATAAGTGCTAAGTGTTAGGAGTTTAAAGCATTGAGTGAATGTTTAAGTAGATGCTTTGGAAATTGTTTTGGAGAGGTTGGTGGAAGTCTAAGGTGAGTTTAAGTGCCTAAATGGTATTAGGACACATGGGGGAACTTGTGGAGAAGTTTGGAGTCAAATGGGAATTTAGAAACAAGGTTCTGGAGCCGACCGACCTTAGGGACCGGGCATGCAAGGTCGGTCGAGCTCAGTTTACACTACCGGAAAGAGTTTCTGGGATCGACCGAACTTGGGGACCGGACTTACAAGTTTCAGTGGGCTTGTATTTGTGTACGAAATGAGTCTCTGGAATGGACCGACCTTGGGGACCGGACTTACAAGGTCGGTCATGCCTAGAATTTTGTACGGGAATTGGCCTCTGGAATTGACCGAAACTTGGGACCGACCTTGGCAAGGTCGGTCGGGCTTAAATTCCCACGGGGAAAAAACTTCAGGAATGGACCGACCTTGGGGACCGGACTGCAACGTCGGTCGGGGTAAAATTTTCAAACGGTAATAAGTTCTGGAATGGACCGACCTTAATTGGGTAAGGTTGGTCGGTAAGGTCGGTCGACCCTTAAGTTGTAAAAAAAAAGAAAGAAACCCTAAGAAAGTTAGAGGTATAAATGTACCCCATTAAGAGGGCTATTGATGATTAGAGGTAAAAAACCTAAGGGATTAAGTTAAGTATAAACTTAAAAGTTTAAGTTAGGTTGTAAGAATAAGTTGTAAACTTAAGAGGTGTTAGGTGGGGAATCATTATGGGTTAAGTAAGTTAAATAAGTTAGTGAATTAAGTTAGTGATAACAAACCTAAAACTGAATGAATGTTTTAGGCTTGAGTATTTGGATTCCGGAAGAGAGTAAGCAACCGAACGACCAACGGTTGAACAGTATAGTTCTTCTTGTGACCTGCTTGCTAACGAGGTGTCCCCGGCTTGTTGCTATTTGTTTTTGTGTGCTCACTAAAACAAGATAAAGCATGCCACCGGAATATCATGTTGATTGTATTGTTGTGTGATGTTTGAAAACTAACACAGCTTACGTGAGAACTTACTAACTAGTGTTTAGTAAGTATTGTGTGAGAATAGGGACACTCCCTAATATTAGTTTAGTAAACAAGGAGAAAGTGTAAACTTGTGAAAGGACTTCAAGAATGACATAAGGAGTTGGGTTGTAGGAAATGATGCTTGGGAGATAATGATATAGTGGTGAGGAAACATTTAGGCATAGTAGTCATCTTAGGTATGAAACACCACTAGGAACCTAAGGAGAAAACAAGATAAGTGTTAGGAATTTTGGTAAGAAGTGAGTAATGTTTAAGGAGTTATAAGATGAGATTTATGGATATTGTATGAGGGTTTGAGTGTGCCAAATGGTGTTGGGAAAACTCTAGAAGCTTGAGGAAAATTTGGAGAAGGTTGACCATTTTTGGGCAAGTTCTGGTGGTCGACCGACCCAGGGGACCGATCCACGTTTGTGTCGGACGGCCTCTGTAAGACACCAGTAAGTGGTTCTGGAACGGTCCGACCCAGGGGACTTGGGTTGGACATGGGTCGGTCAGGAGAGTTTAAAAGATGGTAAAATTCTGGAATGGTCCGACCCAGAGGATTTGGGTCGGACGGGGTCGGACGTGGGTCGGATGAAGTAGAATTTTTCAAAACCCGAGAATTTACTGGAATGGACCGACCCAGTTGGTGGGTCGGCGGTGCCGGTGGGTCAGACTGACCCCAAAAAAAAAACACCACCCACACACACACAAAAGAATATGACTTATGCAATTAACCCTAGGGGTATAATGAAGGTAATCAAGAATAAGTTTGGGTATTAAAACATGTCATAAAACCATGTAAAATACTTAGTAAAATTTGAAGTTAAGTAAGTTAATTAACCAACGTTATTAATCATGTATAGGAGTGACCTACGGTGGAAACCAGTTGAAAGCAAGGACCAAGGTATGGTTTTTGCAGTCTGTTGCCACCGGTTTACAATAGCTTGTGTGTTGTTTGTTTTCCTGTGTGTTTCGACCTTGTAAGATTAAGGCATGTAATGAGTTTACAGATGTTAATATTACTATGTTGTTAAGTGGACTCATTTCCCTTGGTGTGTCTAACAAGACTTAACCACTTGTATGTGATTGTTTGTTGAGTTCGACGTTGAACTTCTAACAAGTGCTAACTGGAAAGTGGACTAGTCCGGTAGTTCCGGCCACGCGTGTGAGAATGGGAGTCGATGTCATAACCGGTTCGATTCTCTTTGTATGTTATGGTTGTTCTCCATTTGGTTTCAACTTTCCCTTTAGCTTATCCAAGGCTATTTTACTGACTCACGTTGGGCCAAAGGGCATTACTATGTTTGTTACGGTGCGCTTGGATCACTATATTCGACGCACCTGTGTGTTAAGTTATTCGTTCAATTTAACAGGACGGTAACGAGTTATGTAACAAGCTTAGCATGGTTTGGCAACATTCTCTAGGCTCTCCAGTGATCTAATTGTGTTGGTTCGCTTCCTAAAAGGATTCGTTCTTGTATGTTATGTGTGACGTTGTTATGCAATACTCTTGCTATAAATATATGTTGTATGTTTTAAAATGAATGCCATGTCATCATGACAATTAGTTGCGCGTATCCCGGTAGCCGATGGGCGCGCGTTAACCATACCAGCCAAGGGTTGTGACCCCCTCGGGGCTCCATATTGATATTGCAGGATGAGGATCGAGGAGGAAGCGGAATGGTTGTAGATTCTAGGCTGCAGAAAATACTTTTGGTTATTTGGATGTTGAGCCCGGGATGCGCCTGTGCTCCCGTGGCGTTATATTTTGTACACCGTCGTTATTACAGTGGCAGTTGTACACAGTGACAGTTTACATTACATGTTACAGTGACGGTTTGTATTATATACTCGGTATAATTGGTAGTGTATATATGGATGGATGTTAGTACCTAATGCTCGGGAGTCTGATCATCAAACTGGTACGCTTGTATTTATTCTGCCTTGTTAACCACGTGGGTGGTTAACGGGTTGTAGCACCGAATCTTTTAGTTATCGTTTAGTTGTTATTTCCGCTGCGATTTCAATTATTGTTAAGTGCGTAGTAGGGGTGTTACACTTGTCCATTGGGGTGTATTTTGTTCTGGAAGGAGTATGAGCTACATGATTGATGTCCTAAATGTGGTGAATCACGTTATGTAAAGAAAGATCATTAGGACGGCAACAAGCCAAAGGTTCGTTCCCCAACGAAGTGTTATGGTATTTGCAATAATCCCAAGGTTTAGGCGGTTATTTGCAGTTCCGAAGGATGCTGAAAACCTTAGGTGGCATACAACACATAGGGTGGACGATGGTAAATTAAGACATCCTGCTGATTCACCGCAATGGAGAAACATTGACAGAATATATCCTGAGTTTGGTATAGAATCAAGAAATTTAAGACTTGGCTTATGCACGAATGGAATGAACCCGTACGGCACTTTGAGTAGTGTACACAGTACTTGGCCTGTTTGTTGACTGTATACAACCTCCCACCATGGTTGTGCATGAATCCTAGGCATATTATTCTATCAATGTTGATATCCGGTCCAAAACAGTGGGGAATAATATTGATGTGTTTTGCAGCCGCTTATTGATGACTTGAAACTCTTATGGAATAAGGGAGCAATAGTATATGATTCTTATGCAAAGGAAAACTTCACGCTGCGTGCTATGCTATTTTGTACGATAAACGACTTTCCAGCATACAGAAACCTATTTGGATATACAATCAAAGGAGCATTAGCGTGTCTTGTTTGCAGTGATAACACATGCAATATCCGATTGAAATATAGTGGAAAAAATGTGTACATGGGTCATCGAAAATTCCTTCCAAGACATCATAAGTACCAAAAGATGACAGATGAGTTTGACGGGACGACTGATCATGCTATAGCTCGGCAACCTTTATCAGGTGTCGATGTTTATAACCAGGTAAAAGATATTGTGAACAACTTTGGTCCTCCAGCTAAAGCTACAGAGAAGAGTGTTTGGAAGAAAAGGTCGATATTTTTTGATCTTGAGTATTAGCAACATTTGCAAGTAAGGTATTGTATTGATGCCATTCACATCGAGAAAAATGTGGGTGAAAGTCTTGGTGGAACGTTGCTAAACATTAAAGGGAAAACAAAAGATCATTTAAATGGGAGAAAAGATTTAGTAGAGTTGGGCATACAAATAGAGCTCCACCCCCAACAAAGAGAAACACATATCTTCCTGCCTCCCGCATGTCACATCTATCCAAGGAGGAGAAAAAGAGTTTCTGCAGTGCCCTTTCTGACATCAAAGTACCATCAGGGTACTCTTCCAACATAAGAAGTTGGGTGTCCATGTCTGACAAGTTAGTAGGGATGAAATCTCACGACTACCATGTTTTGATGCAACATTTGCTTCCCATTGCAATCGTGGGATTCTCCCACATGATGTCAGGAAAACCATTACAAAATTTGTCCGTGTTTTTCAATGGAGTTTCTGCCAAAGTTCTAGATGTGCAGACACTGGACAAGTTGCAGGCTGAACTAACTGTCACTATGTGCCAGTTGGAAATGTATTTTCCACCTTCATTTTTTGATATTATGGTGCATCTGCTTGTTCATTTAGTAAGGGAGATTAAGGAGTGTGGCCCATTATATCTTAGGTATATGTATCCATTCTAAAGATACATGGGATTGCTTTAAAAAAATGAAAAACCGCAGACGTCCAGAGGGAAGCATTATTGAAGGATATGTAACTGAGGAAGTGATTGACTTTTGCACCCACTACTTAGAAGGCGTGGACCACATAGGACTTCCGAGATCAAGACATGAGGGCAAATTACAGGGTGTAGGTACAATCGGGAAAAAAGTGGTAAGGCCTGATTTTGCTGCATTGTGTAAAGCACATCTAACCGTGTTGAGCCATGTTGAAGATGTTGAACCATACTTCGTGTCACACTTAAGCGCTCTCAGAGCACAACATCCGTCAATGAGTCAAGTGAGATTAAAGAAGGAGTTGAATGCTACATTTGTTACATGAGTTAAAAGAAAAAGTTATGCATGAAGATTCAGGAAATGTAACTGAAATGGTTAAGTTATTAGCGCTCGGTCTGAATCTTGATGTTTTATCGTACGAGGGTTTCGATGTGAATGGGTTCTCTTTTTATACTGAACGCCAAGATCGTAAGTCAACAAATCAAAACAGTGGTGTTCATCTAACTGCTTCACAGGAAATATATCAAGATGCAGGTAGTAAGGGAGTGACAATGAGGAAAGAGTATTATGGTGTGATTCAGGAGATTTGGATCCTCAACTACACCTGTTATGAAACTTGTGTCTTTAAATGCAAATGGGTAGACAACAGGCGCAGTTACCATCAGGTGGAACACGGTATGAAGTTGTTGACCTAAACGCATTGACATACACAGAAGAACCGTTTATAGTTGCTTCTAAAGCTAGACAAGTGTTCTACTGTCAACTGTCGTGACCAATGTAATCCCAGATGGTCCAGTTGTATTGCAAAGTAAGCGACGGATAGTTGGTGTTGTTGGTGTTATGAAAGAGGAAGATTATGACTGTGAAATGGACAATGTTCCCCTCCAAATGCCAATGGAAGTTGATAATGTGACCAACTTTCAGTGCACAAGATCAGATCATGGAGAAGGATTGTGGGTGGAAAAATGAACAAAAAGTAAGTCTGGCATAAAAGTGAATGCTCAACACATGCTTGTACAATTTATGTTTGTTTATAACGATCATGAGATTCTCATACAGTGTGATGAGGAGATGAAGATAGATTCAGAGATGCAATTGCGGAGCGTACACAGATCGTCGATGCTGCTGATGCTCCTACGACCTCTCAGGACCCTCCTACGACCTCTCATCGCCCTCCACGAAAGACACGAGGACCGTCACGTGGTCTAAATGAGAAGAAGGAGAGTGGCATGATTGATCTGGTGTGGGATAGGTATATGTTACACCTATGTTATTTTGTTTTTTTTTCATATATATACTAATATTTATACACTTATATGTAGTACTAATATATTACGTATGACTAACATATATACTGTATATATTACAGGCATCTTAGACCCACTTGCGGGAAAAAGTAGAAGTTTGCCAGCGCCATGGGTCGATTGGTTAAGACCCATTGTTGTATCAACAAAAACTGGAGGAACCAAGATCCGGAAATAAAGGAGATCATGTGGACGAGCTTGAAGAAGAAGTACCAGATCCCAGAAGAAGCATATGATAAAGTGTTGTCACTGCTTGCTTTCCGTATGCGAGCGTTCAAAAATAGGTTGGTGGCTGGTTGGATCAATACGAACAACCCGAAGCAGGTGCCTCCCTATGAGCTGTACGCTGGCATGATCACTGAGGAGGAGTGGAAGGAATTCTCTGAAGCACATATCACCCCTGAGTTCAGGGTACGTAATTGTTTTCATAGATTAACTTTTAAGTTTTTGTTGTTAATATAACAGGATAAAGTTAAAATGAATTGTATTAATTCTTTCCACAGGCAGTTCAGGAAAAAGCCCGATAGAATCGCTTGAAAGATCAGAACCCACACTACATGGGCCGAGCTGGGTACGCGGGGCGTATACATGCTTGGCCGTCAATTAGAGAAGAACGGCGAAATGTATTATCCGCAGAAGGAGACTGCAGACTTAGCTGGCAAAAATTGTGAGTGTCTTGAGTAATATTTAATAGTTTATAAATTTTTCTTACAATTTATGTATGTTTTATTTATTTGATCTAATTCATAATTTACATGTTTTTTTTTGCGTGTACAAGACTGTAGAGGGTGCTGATTCTTTTCTTGGCCAGCCTCATAGTCAGGATGATCCATTGAACAAAGTGCTTGGCAAGAAGGATTACCCTGGGAGAGTTCGAGGATTTGGATCCGTAGTGCGTCAGAGAGATGTTTTTCCACACTCCCCGGATGGGGAGAGAGGAAGAAATTAGGGAGATCGAAAGGAAGTTGTCACAGCAATTCCAATTTGATTTGCAGCAGCAAATGTAACAAATGGAAGCAAGATTGATGCAACAGCTGAGTCAGGGGCATCAATCTTCTAGCTCATCAATGTATGCCCCTACACCCGTTTCCACCCCTGCACCTGCTTCCATCCAGCACCTGCTTCCACCCCTGCACCTGCTTCCACCCTTGCACCTACTTCCGCCCCTGTACCATCTCAGGTTTCGGTTTCTTACACTGTACATGCACCTTCTGATCCTTTCCCATATGCCAAGCTTCAGGTATGCATGTGTGAATTTTAGTGCTTTGTCGTTATTTATTTTTTAATTAATCAAAAGCATGCATGTTGTAATGTATGAATCTAATTGTTTGTGTCCGTTTATTAGGGAACCAAAAAGTGTCGTCTTCTTTAGATCAATGAACATGGCACCTTTGTGGTTGCTGTAGGCACCATTCTACAGACTGATTCGGTGTCACTGTGTCATTTTAAGCGAGTTATGCCCTGGTACGTCCGTGTGACAGTCGACAGTGTCTGTCAAGGCTGTTATCACATTCCACTACCGATAGAGTGGAATGATTGTCACTGTCATTGAAGCACGTGGCTCACAAGTACCATGGTCTTGCAATCTGGTGGATTTATCTGATAGTACGGTAAGCAAAACAACTTATATATATTTGTTTACTAATTACCATTTCATATAAATGCAGTTTTGGGAGAATAGTTTTCTAACGTATGCTAACTTGTCATTTCTTAGACACCTGTTCCTATTGCTGGCAAAGGTAAGCGAGTCAGTGCGTCGAAAGGAAAGGGACCATCAGGTCAGCAGGATGATCACTACATCAGTCCACTTCGACGCGATTTCATTCTTATCCAAAACTTGGTGAAAACACTGGGAAAGCATCAGCAGATCTTATATGACTTGATACTCGGGAAGGATGATGATTTCAATCAGTTCCGCCGTCTTTGTTCTACAGCGGAGAACCCCAGGAGTTGCTGATCATATTAGCGATGTCAAGGAGCTGCTGCTTGGTGATATGCTGAACATCTCGGTGATTCAATCCTACTGCTTGTAAGTATCACATTTTTTCTCTCTCAAAGTTAATAGTAAGTTTATGTATATATAATTTTAATTTAATGGCTTTGTCATCAAAGGCCCTTACTATCGAGGCTGGTGGGAAAGAAACTGGAAAATATGATCACCTTCCTATGTCCACAAATCATGTCTTCTGATGAAGCTATGAGAGACGGTGTTGCGTGTCAGAGCCATATGCGCAATGCCATAATTGCGGCGGTAAAGAGGAAAAGCAAATTTGTGCTAATACCATATCATCAGATGTAAGTGTGCTTGACCACCTTATGCTTTTGTCTTGTTTTACGTTAACTCATATATATTTCGAAGCTGAAGTTGATTTGTTGTTGTTTGAAACTTGTAGCAATCATTGGTTGTTGTTAGTGGTGTGTACTTACTCAGCATCCTGTATAGTGATTGACCCTATTGGTGGAATTAGAAGAAACATCTTCATTTCTGTTCTGCTGACAAAGTAAGTAAATTGTGCATATTTTTTTCAAAAATAAAATTTTATACCTTTTTTGATGACTTGTGTCACTTAAATGCTTGTTTTAATTAATTTCAGTGGTTTTAGAGATGGTATGGTCAATGCCAATCAGATGAATTTTCCTTTGAATATAGTATTTGGAAAAGGTAAAAAAAAATTCTATTTACTCATGCATACTTAAATATATTTTGTATATTAGTGTGTATATAAATAATATAATTTTTAAAAATAGTGTCCCAGGCAACCGGATAGCAGCAGTTGTGGATATTTGTGATGCGATACATGTTCGACATCGTGTCCAAAATCGACAAAATCAGTAATGACATTGGAGTATGTGTTATAAGTTTTGTGTTTGAATTGGTAATTTAACTGTTTCTGCATGGTTGGATAAGTTTAAATGGTGTACTTAATTGCTTTTATAATTCTTATTACGTGCAACTCGTTAACTTCTTTGCAAAACAAGGAGCTACTTATTCAGCTGGTGATCTAGATTTTGTCAAGGAGCACATTGCGCTTACTGGACGAAAGCAATACTTTTAGAAGATGAACAGAATCATCATCAGTTGCCCACTGTTTGAAGTTGTCTGAACCGATCATGAACCAATTTGCATCTGTAAATGCAGTTTGTTGCATTATATATATATATATAAACCCAAGGCTCAATAGGACTTTGATTCCCCTTCGGGATGAGACCGTCCTTTACAAATTGATGCAGAAAGACCAACAGTTTTTGTCCCTCGCAGTTTAAGATGGGATGAAATCACCATACCAGATCACTTTCAAATTTCTATCCCCAAGTTCCAAGAAACATCTCCCGTACTACGGTAGATGATATAATCGAACAAAATGGAACTATCCTCCTTCGCTTCAGTTCTTTTAGAGAACGACCAAGTTCTTCTTCCAATAGAGCTTCATGGATGCAAGGTCTTCCTTTTCCGGAGTACCTTCTACACCTAGAAGCCAACCACCATCACAACCAGAAATTACAGTGGTTTTCAAGCACCCTTACCAACATACGTCCCAGAAGACAATGAATCATTAACACCGAAGATCTTATGGGTAATATTAACGTTATCCATAACGCGATTTTGAGCTCAGAGAAGATATATCTCTAACGAGAATCAGAACCAGAATACGAACCACAAAGGAAATGGTTCGCAGATCTTTCTCCAGATGTCAGCAAAATCTCAGGCAATATTGGCGTAAAGATTGTCACAGGTTACGCTGTAACATGACAATTTACGATTGGTTGCCTTCATATACTTCTTCAACTTTCTCAACCAGATCCCTTTGAAATCCCTTCAATTAATGTCCAAACAAGTCTATACAAGAAATGGACATTAGAAGCCAATGATGAGACAATAAGCTCAATTCATCCTCCATTAACACCATCAAATAGCCAGAGATGTTTAGCTACGCCTCTCAAGAAAGGAAGCAACACTAATACCGGTGGTAGCTAGTGATCTCCAAAAGGTCCATCAGCAACAAAACTGGACTAATCAAACCTTAGCCACAATAGCTTCTCAATTAGATCGCGTCTCCATTAGCCTCCACTCAGCGGAAAACAGGTCAGATTTCCTTCTGACATTTCCCGGCCTCATTTTCAACCATCTATTACCGATTTCGTACATCCAGAAACTGATTTGCTTTCACGCATATCAGAAACCTTACAATTATTACCTTCTTCTTCCACACAATAATCTACCTCCAACCAGCAATAATGGTGTCAATACCCTTGACACTTGTCAGTGCCAGTCAAGTGATGATGATTCTTCCGCATCATCTTTACAGTTATCCCATATTGAAAATCAATTTACTGATCCAGAACCCAATGCAATCTCCAGGATCACTACCAGAATCCAAGACGTTCTTTCAAACGAACCAAACCCGTGGATTCTTACTTTCATACCTCCAAAAATTATTATCCTCGTCCTACCCCTCCAAATATCCAATATGAAGAACGCTCAAAGTTTGCTTCGGCTCAATATGACGGTGCTTCTGTCTATGAATGGAACATAGACGGGAAATCAGAATACGAAATTCTGAACACCTTACAAGAAATGGGAATGGCAAAGAATGCTTACAAGATGCGAAAGGTATCAGAAAAGCACGCTGCCGTTACCATTGTTTCAGGATTTACAGGCCAATTAAGGCAATGGTGGGATCATGCCCTTACCCTTGAAAACAAACAGAAATCCTGGACCATCAAGTTGAAGTCTTTGATGGCGAAGACAGATCTTCCATGATGCATGTGATTACCTGATTATCACAATAAGTCTCCACTTTGTTGGAAATCCAAGAGAAGAATTAAATTCCAATAAGATTCTTCTCACAAATCTTCGATGTCCAACATTATCTGATTATAGATGGTACAAGGACATGTACCTTACACAAGTCCTACAACGCGAAGATTGTATGGCTAAATTCTGGAAAGAACGATTCGTTTCCGGATTGCCTACATTGTTCGCACAACGAATCATCACCAAACTTCAAGAAGAAGTGGGTCAAGAGACCATCCCTTGGGAATCAATAGCCTATGGTCAACTTTTTGCCTTTGTCAAAAAGGAGGCCCTGAACTTATGTCAGGATCTCAAAATCCAGTCCAAATATGGCAATGAAAAGGCCTAAGCTCGACGAGAAATGGGTTCTTTCTGCAAGATGTTTGGAATTGAGAAAATTACTCCTCCATCCAAAAACAGATAGTCCACAAACGTTTCTCCTCCTCCAAACAACCTTATCGATCCAAACCACAATACCGTAAGCCCTATAAACCTTATCGTTCGAAGTATAGGTCAAATCCTAAACCTACAAGATTTGCCTCCAAGAATATGACTCAGATCACATGTTGGAAATGTGGTCGCAAGGGTCACAAGGCAGATCAGTGTCGTGTTAAGCAGAAGATCAATGAAATCTTCGCAGACGACAAAGATCTACAAGAAAAGCTCTCCAAACTCTTGCTACAAGATAGTCCCAGTTCTCCAGAAGATGAGAATTACATTCACCAGATAGATCACGATGCTTCAAGTTCTAGTTATGAATCTACAGATGATTCTTCCGGATCTATCAATGTCATAACCAATGACATAGATTCAGCAGAACTTCTGTATGAACTCATAAACAAGATTTCCAATCCAATGAGAAGAGGCAATATTACAGCAATTAGCCAAATTGCTTGCCTCTCAAGATTCCAAAAGGACGCCACCTGAACCATTTAGTATTTCCAAAACTCTTGACAAATACCCAATAGCATCAAGCAGCAATTTGTTTGGCAAGGTTCCAACTCAGGAATTGCAAAAGGATATTAAGATTCTCAAGCAAGAAATTCAGGCACTAAAGCCGAACTTCATCAGATAAAATTCGATGAGTTAGGAATGCAAACTCGAATTTCTATCTTAGAAGCGGCAAAAGCTTCTACATCAAAAGATACACTTGAGGATCCTTCTCCAGAACATGAATTGCCATCCAACCTGGGTGTAATTTCCTTACCATCCCAAGCCCATCATCCAGAAACCCAGACCATAAATATCATTGAAAGATTTCGCTTTCAAAAATGGTATTCCAACATCACGCTAGTTGTTGAAGGTACTGACTTCAAGGTTACAATGGTTGCTCTTATTGATTCAGGGCAGACCGAAACTGTATCCGAGAAGGAATAGTTCCTCACCAGTATTGTTCTCCTACTCGGAACGATTAGTAGGTGCAGGAAACGATCCACTCAAAATCATTGCCAAAACCTCCAAACTTTCTGTCCAAAACAAGAATCTCCTTGTTAAACTACAATTTGTAGTTATTAAGAACATTAGCCAAGATATCATCCTTGGTTCTCCTTTCATTATCCAATTGTATCCCTTCTTTGTAGATCATAAGGGATTACATGTCAAGATCAATAAGAAAAGTATTCTTTTCTCTTTACTGAACCCATAATCCAGAAAGAACTTAATGTTCTTCAATCCAATACTCTTTACCAGCAATCAATTCAATTACCAGAAAGGAAAGCCAGCTTCAATTTTCTAAAACCAACTCGCTCATATTCGACAGCTGAGCGACTCCAAGATCCCATAATACAAAAGGATGTTTCTCAAATGGAGAAAACCTTTGAAGATGTTTGCGCAGATCTACCCAATGCATTTTGGAGTAGAAAGCGTCATATCGTTCATCTTCCTTATGAAAAGAATTTTGATGAACGCAATATTCCAACCAAGGCTCGACCTATTCAAATGAATAGCGAGCATCTCGAGATCTGCAAGAAAGAGATTCAAACTCTTTTGGATAAAGGTTTGATTCGACCCTCAAAATCACCATGGAGTTGCAGTGCATTCTACGTCATGAATGCCGCAGAGAAGGAGCGTGGAGTTCCGCGACTTGTCATAAACTACAAACCATTAAACAAGGTTCTTCAATGGATTAGATATCCAATCCCTAACAAAAGAGATCTTCTCGTCGCCTTTACAAGGCCAAGATCTTCTCCAAATTCGACATGAAGTCTGGATTCTGGCAAATTCAGATTTCAGAATCAGATCGATACAAGACCGCATTTGTTGTCCCATTTGGTCATTACGAATGGAACGTAATGCCATTTGGCCTCAAAAATGCTCCATCAGAATTCCAGAATGTCATGAATGACATCCTCACACCATATTCTACTTTCATCATCGTTTATATCGATGATGTCTTAGTCTTTTCAGATTCCATAGAACAACACTTCAAGCATCTCAAGACATTCCATTCTTCGTCATCAAGACTAATGGACTAGTTGTTTCCAAACCCAAGATGAAGTTGTTTCAAGTTAACATTCGTTCCTTGGACACAACATCTATCAAAATACCATTACTCCCATCCAACGAAGCTTGGAATTTGTTTCCAAATTTCCAGATGAAATCAAGGAAAAGAATCAGCTGCAAAGATTCTTAGGATGCCTGAATTATCTTTCAGATTTCTTTCCTAGGCTTCGTCAACATTGCAAGCTTCTTTATTCCAGATTACAAAAGAATCCTTTACCATGGACTCCAGAGCACACCAAGGTTGTGCAATCCCTGAAGCAATACACCTATTCTTTACCATGCCTTACCATTCCACATCCCCAAGCCTTCCTGATAGTCGAAACTGACGCATCCAACATAGGCTATGGAGGAATTCTCAAACAAAGACCCCAAGGTCTTACCCAAGAGCAGTTGGTACGATTCCACTCCGGCATATGGATCGGTCCACAGCTCAATTACTCCACAATCAAGAAAGAAATTCTTTCCATCGTCCTCTGTATTTCAAAATTCCAAGATGATTTATACAATAAGACCTTTTTGCTCCGCATCGATTGTAAATCCGCAAAAGATGTTTTACAAAAGGATGTTAAAAATTTAGTTTCAAAACAAATTTTTGCCAGATGGCAAGCTATTCTCTCTGTTTTCGATTTTACAATCGAATTCATAAAAGGGGAAGATAACTCCCTACCAGATTTTCTTTCTCGCGAATTTTTGCAAGGAAGAAATAACAAGATTATCAAGATTAATCAAGATCTTTCTTCTTCCCAGGAAAATGAGTGACAAGAGTAAAGGCAAACAAGTCAAAAGGGAGAAATCCCAGACATCACAAGATTATCAGATGGCTTCCCAGCCACATCCTTCATACAAAAACATTCAAGTAGTTAATTCTCAAAGTATCACCTCACCAAATCCTTACACACCACTTTCACGAAATTTCCCACCTGCGTCTTTCTTACAAGCAGCTCAAACCCCCGTAAAAGCACCAACCAAGGCCAGCTCCTCAAAACAAATAACAGCCAGTACTTACCATATAAAACCCCTTCAAGAATACATTGCCCTTACCAGATACACTGACAAACCAGAACAGGCAATAGCCGACACTATCGCTAAGAGAATTTTCCCTCCAGGAATCCATTGGCACACAGACAATACAATGAAAACCCTCAAATTCTACGAGCTCGTCCTCATAGACACAAAATCAATTGAACTTACCCACAATTCAAACGCAAATTCCACCCAGACAGACTACTCAAAATGCTTCATCAAGAAGGTCATCTCCCCAAAGGAATGGGGATTCATTCATCAACCACGATCTTTTACCATAACCCACATTCCTCAAACTTTCACATATGCCGACTACCAAAATGCCTGGTACAGATTCCTACTCTTACGACCAGGACAACACTCATGGTTTATCAATTTCCATGAATATTGCGACAAAGAATTCCCCATATGGTTCTATCATTGGTGGCGTTACTTTGGAGGATGTTCAGACATCCTACCAAAAGAAGCCCACCCAGCGTATGCTTATGGCTCCAACATTCAACAGGGCAACAATATATCAAAGAGCTGCAATTCTTTGCAATATTCTGTATCCCCTGGATTTTCTGCTGGACCTATACCATTCAGCAGTATCTCCCAAATCCATATCCACTCTGTTTAGTCCGAGATTTTCGGGTTAAATGGTGGCCTAAATACTGGAGCAAACTTTGCTCCTATGAAAATGTCAAAGCCTACACCACCACAGGCCAAAAAACAATAACCTACAAAGACTTCCAAAACTCCAAAAAGCTCTCCCGAGCCCATCAAAACCATTAGCCCTACCAGGCCCAAGTACACAACAAAGCCCAACACCTTTAACCATAGGCCCAGCACCGCAGCGCAAACTCCCGATTCACCTTTATTTCAAAAGTTTCTAGCCCAAAATCCAGAATTACAACTACAATATTCCCAATATATTATAAACCAACACCCTAATGTCCCAGTATGGGCTGATGACCGTGACATCCATCATCAGAAGAATCCACCTCCTATGATCCAATGGGGGGACCTCTAGCTCAAGATCCTTACGAGGATTATATTTTAAAAAAATAATAATAAATAAATAAAAATATAATAATAATATCAATAATTTTATTTGCAGGTACTGACCATGGCTCCATCAACTCAACAACAACCACTTCCAAATGGCAAAAGGCATTTGCCAAACTCAAGACCAAAATCCAAAAACAAAATCCAAACACCACCTTACTTCACAAAATACTCAAACACAATATGACCAAAGCAACATCTCAACACATCCCAACTGAGTTCAAGTTTCTTCCAAAGACCCCCAAACAAGGACCTCAATGGGTTTGCAGAGATCGCACCACAAAAAAGTCAAAACCCTCACCTATCCATTATGAGCCATATGACGTAGAAGGAATCAGACCTTTCTCTGCGTCCAACCATATGACCACTTATACTACTCAATCGACCTCGCCCCCATATCAAAAGTTACATGTTTGGTGTCCTTTGAAACACCTACAACAAAGCCTTCTCGTCGCCGGCGGAAAGGAACCACCAGAATTCACACTAGAGAACAAATCATGCAACAAATGGTTGAGTTTCGTACTCGATCTTACCCCATAACCATTATTGATCCAGAGACACAATCACCCCCCCGCAAGTAGACTATGAATGGCACCAAAGAAAATTGAAGTTGATCTAGGGGTGCAAAATAATTAATCTACAACATTCATTATGGACTCCATATCGAAGAAATCAAGATCGTTTTGCAGATTTCGACAGCTACGAATGAAGCAGCTCAAGAACCTACAAAATATCTTCAAAAATAGCACTGTAGCTACAGTGAGTAGTGAATTTTTACTGTAGCATTTATTACTCGGCACGTGTAGCCGACAAAAAATTACTATTGGCCCTTTCGGCCACAGTTATTCCAGATTAGACTGTAGCTCCCAGTCTCTTTATGTACGAACAAAGGGCTCCTTCTCTATAAAAGGAGACCCAGGATAGAACTGAGGGGAGAGGCATTTCGAATGTGAAAACGCTCTTGCTCTCTCTCTCTCTCTCTCTCTCATTACTCTCTCAAATTCCAGTCTAAGTTGTATCAATATATCAATTCAAGATTAACTCTTAAGTGAGTTTCAAGATTCATTATCTTATGTCTATTCATTTATGTTCCTTTAAATTCAAGTTATTTATATATTTATGCACCTTTATATGTCAAGTACACTTGTTTGTGTTGATGAAAAATGCAGTTTCTGGCCTACATTATCAAATTTCAACAGATTACAGTACAACATAAGTACTTAGTAGCTTCCATCTGTGTTTGGATTTTAACTGTAATTAAATATTGTCTACATGTTTCGTATTAATACTGGCAAATAATCTCTGTTAATGTACTGGCTGATTTGTTGGCCTGGAATTAATGCTGTAAATTTAATTAATTCATACAGATTTTAATCTCTGTTACAGTTTGTTTTGATGCTTCTGCTGTGTTGAAAATGCAACAATGCATTAATCTGTGATGTGATGATCTGTAGCATTTGTTGGAACAGAGATTTCTGGAAATAAAATAAAAAAGAAGATATAAAGAACGCTTATCCATATAAGCGTTCTTTTAAACTCTCCCTCCCGCCACCATCATAAAACGCTTATAACATATAAGCGTTGTTTTTGGTCGAGCATAAAGAACGCTTGTTAGGCTAAAGCGTTTTTTATGTTCCCATCGTTTTCGCATTATAAAGAACGCTTTACAAATAAGCGTTCTTTAAAGATGGTATAAGGAACACTTTGGAAGCGTCATTTAAAATGTTTTACCATTTGCGTCGCTCGAATAAACTACGCTAAATAAATGTTCTAAATTCCAAATTTAAGCGTTGTTTATTCTTTTTTTTCCAGCAGTGTGATTACATAAGGACACAAGATAATTAATAAGATAGAACACGTGTCATGCTCCCATTTGTTTTAGCTATTGTCTAATAACAAGGTGACATATGGCTTCTCCTAATGGGACCATGTGTAGCCCATCATATGTTGACACCTCAGCGCTTACATCATCATTATGTCATGTTGACATCACTCCTACATCATCACTGCATCATTTCTATGTCAACACTGCATCATCATGGACAAAGTTGACCATTGACCAAAGTTTGACCATCATCCAATGTTTGACCGAGGTCAGACCAAGGTTGACCAAGGTTTGACCACAGTTGACCGGGGCTTTTTGACCTCTATGTAACTTCCCGAAATTTTAGTGTTTTCTGGGACTTTCTGAATTAGGGTTTCTCCAGGGTTTCTTGGTTGATTCCTGACCACTAGGGTTTCCTTGTGTTCTCTAATAATTCCTAAGGAACTATGGTTTCCATTAGGGTTACAAAAAATCGGGGTATTACAGTTCATACCATCTCTATAACCACTGAAATTAATTAAACAAGCATTTAAGTGACAAGTAATAAAAAAGTATAAAATTTTATTTTTGAAATGAAAATATGCACATTTACTTACTTTTTCAGCAGCATAGAAATGGAGATGTTTCTCCTATATCCTTCAATTGGGTCAATCACTAAACAGGTTGATGGGTAAGTACACACCACTAACAACAACCAGTGATTGCTACAAGTTCAAACAACACAAATCAATTTCAGCTTTGAAATATGAGTTAACATAAAACAATAAAGACAAAAGCATAAGGTTGGTCAAGCACGTTTACATCTGATGTTATGGTATGAGCACATATCGGCTACTCCTTCTAACCGCCCCAATTATGGCAGTACGCATATGGTTCTGACACGCAACACACCGTCTTTCATAGCTTCATCAGAAGACATGATTTGTGGACATAGGAAGTTGACCGCATCTGCCATTTTTTTTGTCACCAGCCTCGATAGTAAGGGCCTTCAATGACAAAGACATTAAATTAAAATTATACATAAAACTTACTATTAACTTTGAGAGAAAAAATGTGATACTTACAAGCAGTAGGCTTGAATCATCAAGATGTTCAGCATATCACCAAGCAGTAGCTCCTTGACATCACTAATACTGATCAGCAAGTCCGTGGTAACTTCATTGTGGAACAAATGCACCGGAACCTTAAGGATGAAGTCAATGAAACCATCACCCTTCTCGAGTATCGTGTTATATAAGAGTTGCTGACACTTCCCAGTGACTTCACCACATTTTTGTGAAGAATGAAATTACGTCGAATTGGACTGACGTAAACATCCTGCTGACCCGATGGTCCCTTTCCTTTCGACGCACTGACTTCCTTACCTTTGTCAGCAATAGAAACAAGGTCTAAGAAATGACAAGTTAGGTTTTGATTAGAAAACTATTCCAAAAACTTCATTTAATGAAGTCGTAATTAGTAAATAATTTAAGTTCTTTTACTTACCGTATCAGATAAATCCACTAGATGGCAAGGCCACGGTACTTGTGAGCCACATGCTTTAATGAAAGTGCTCCAATCATTACACTCTATCGGTAGTGGAATGTTATCACAACCATGAACGGCACTGTCTACTAACACACGGGAGGCATGAAGATACGGGTTCCTCTTTATTGCTGGTGGAGCTCTTTTCGTATGCCCAACTCCACTAAATCTTTTCTCCCCTTTAAATGATCTTTTGTTTTCCCTTTAATGTTTAGCAATGTTCCACCAAGACTTTCTCCCACATTTTTCTCGACGTGCATGGCATCCATATAATGCCTTACTTGTATATGTTGCCAATACTCAAGATAAAAAATATCAGCCTTTTCTTCCAACACTCTTCTCCGTATCTTTAGTTGGAGGACCAAAGTTGTTCACAATATCTTTCACCCGGTTATAAACATCGACACATGATAAAGGTTACTGAGCTACAACATGATCATCATCCCGTCAAATTCATCTGTCATCTTTCAGTACTTATGATGTCTTGGAAGGAATTTTCAATGACCCATACACACATTTTTTCCATTATGTTTCAATCGGATATTGCATGTGTTATCACCGCATACAGGACACGCTAATGCTCCTTTGATTGTATCCAGATAGGTTTCCGTATGCTGGAAAGTTGTTTATCGTACAGAACAGCATAGCACGCAGTGTGATGTTTTCCTTTGCATAAGAATCATATACTGTTGCTCTCTTATTCCATAAGACTTTCAAGTCATCAATAAGCGGCTGCAGAACACATCAATATTATTCCCGGCTGTTTTGGACTTGATATCAACATTGACAGAATAATATGCCTAGGCTTCTTGCACAACCATGGTGGGAGGTTGTATACAGTCAACAGAACAGGCCAAGTATTGTGTACACTAATCAAAGTGCCGTACGGGTTCATTCCATCCGTGCATCAGCCAAGTCTTAAATTTCGTGAATCTATACCAAACTCAGGATACATTATGTCAATGTTTCTCCATTGCGATGAATCAGTAGGATGTCTTAATTTACTATCGTCCACCCTATGTGTCGCATGCCACCTAAGATTTTCACAGCATCCTTCGGAATTGCAAATAACCGCCTAAACCTTGGGATTATTGATAAATACCATAACACCTTCACAGGGGAATGAACCTTTGGCTTGTTGCCGTCCTGATGATCTTTCTTTACATAGCGTGATTCACCACATTTAGGACAACAATCATCTAGCTCATGCTCCTTCCAGAACTAAATACACCCCGATGGACAGCATGTATTTTCTTGTACTCCATACCCATTGGACACATTAACTTCTTCGCCTCATAAGTAGTTGTAGGTATGACAATTTCCGCTGGTAGTATCCCTTTAATAATTTGCAATAGTTTAGTGAAACTTACATCGCTCCATCCGTGTTTCAATTTGACATTAAATAGTTTCAGGGTTACACTTAATTTGTTCAGTGTCAGTGCATCACATCCAGCGTACAGTGGTTCTTTACATGACTGCATAAAGTTTTCATGTGTATTCGGTTTGATGGTAAAGTATTCTTCAACATCTTCCAACAGTGTGTCAAGGTTTGCATCTTCTATCTCGTCTTAATCGTGCAGTTGTCATCATCCCCAAATTTTTCTGTGTCATCCCCGAAGTTTTCAGTTCCGTACAGTTCTGATTGTTCTGCAGCATAGTCAAACACATCCACTGCATGCTGACCATGCCATAATGCTATGTCTTCGTAGTCTTTTGTAAACCCATGACGAATCAAATGATCCTTAATTTTCTCAATATCTCTGTACTTGAAGTCGTTTTGCAGTCGATGCTTGGACACAAAATATATCCCTTATCCCTTGGTTGAAGATGTTGACAAGGATCTTACTGAAATACCCCTGAACATTAAACGCATAAAATCACGCGTTTATAATTCGGACATAAAATAACGTACGAGAAAATTTAATCTAGTATATACATATGTCCGAACGCGTGACGACGTTACATACTAATAAAGTCGCGTACTTAAATATGTACTAATACGAAAACTACGTGGGCGTAACGTTACGACATCGTAACGTTGTAATAAAAATGATAACGTCGTGTAACCTTGTAACAAATAAATAAATATAACGTGGTATATTATATGATATTACATGTATAAATAATCAAGTATAACTTATAAAAAAAAAAGGAAAAGGAGCAAAGACGCTCCCGCTGAGGCTCGAACCCAAGACCTCCCGTACCTTCCCCGAGTGTTTAACCGGTTGAGCCATACTCATATTCGTAGTACATTGCACTTCTGGTTACTAAAGTTAACAACAACAGATGAATTAAGCTACTTGACTATAGAAAACAAATATACTGCACCTCCATTACTTCCTGTTCCCACAATCGGCAAGGAGTATACGACATCAATCAAACTCCTTTTGCCTCTGTCCCATACGCACATCAAGAAAAAAAACATGGACAGAGAAACCAAATTCATTTTATTCAATCTGCATCAGTGGTAATTCCTCTGCCAGTGCATATGCCCGAATACCTTGCATTGTTCACAAACTCTGATGCAGTGTTCCCTGCATGCTAGTCATGTGCTGCCAGGTTCAAAAAAAAAATATAACAGTCCCTACATTCAAACTCGTGCCCATTCCTTCTCGGGTGTGTGTCTCGGTTGACAAACCCCTTTCACCTTCTCCCAATTGCCCCACGTTTTGTGCCAGTCCAGAGAGGCCTTTTGCTAACTCTCACGTAATGTCCCCCACCATATTAACCATCCTTCTGTATGCATTCTTGGGGGACAGCTTCTGCATCCAGCCCACCTTGCCTTCTCTGTGTATGTGTGTGTGTCGTCAGTGGTTAAACCCACTTCATCTTCTCGAATTCCAGCTCAAGGTATTACTCCAAACTTGCCTTCCTCATGCCTCCCCCTCTCCATGCTTCTGAAAAGCCAAAACAAAAACGTAATCTCCATTCTCGAGCTCCTTTCTTCATTCTCTTCAAGCTGGTAACTTGCAAAACCAACAGACAGACAAGAGACGTTTACGCTCACGTCTCCTACATTCTCTTCACTATGACGGTAATTTTGCTACACCAAACCAAAACAACGAATACATATCTCTGCCCTCTGTACAGTTCTGTTCAAAAAAAATTCTGATCCATGACCGTTGATTGTTGTCTCGCTGCATGCATTAACTCCTTAGATATCCCCTCAAAGATTGCACCAAACTTCCCCAGAGACAGCTGCATCTTTGCCTTGCACTTATTGGCTCACGGTGAGATCATGAAACAAATTCTACTACAAGTCTTCTTTTCTGGTTTCCTTTTTGATGTCCGAGACACCACTGACTTGTTCATCCAAATCACTTGGGCCTTGCATGCAGTCCTCTTGGATCTGTTCGAAAATCATTTGGGAAGAAGCTGCCCAATACCACTCTCAAATCAACGAGAAGGTAACAACTTCAAAATAGCTTCCTGATGCTCCAGCCACTATCTGTGTACCTGGTTTCACAAAGTCTAATTCCTGATAGATATTCCTCAGTGTCGTCGGGTGACCAAAGTGCTGGGAATCCCACCTGCACCAAAGATCAACGAGAGAAAACAACTAAGAATAAAGAGGTGAGCTACTTCTGAATTTAATATATCAACAGAAGAGATAGCACCAGATTTGTAGGTTCTGATTTCTGGTTTTTGCCTGAGAACTCATACTCTCTGTATAATCAAGTAGCAGAAGGAGAACAACTTGGAAGCTAAGAAATAGTTTTGATATTAGGAAACCAAACAACAGAAAGGAAGCTATCAGCTTCGTATGGCAGGGTTTTGTTCTTTTCATTTCAGGTTAGGAACATTTCAGTAATTTCATAGCGTTGTCTTGGGACAGTTTCTGAGAGTTTAAGCTGTAATAAGATTTAACTAAGCAACTGAACCTTTTGAGGAAAGTAGAAAACAAGAGCCATGCACGAGACAGAAAGGAAGGAAAACCTGAATATGTTATAGTGTGTTGCAGTTTTCTGGTTATTTAGGTTCTGTGCAAAGAATTATTCGGGACATTGTCTAGGTTGGGTTGGTCTGTTCTTGAAGTTAAAAGCTTAGTAAACACACTTAACCACGAGAGTTAATGAAGGGGGGAATCTGGAAAAAAAAACAAATCAGAAAAATAAAAAACAAACAAAGAGATAGAAAGTGATGAGGCGGTTTCTGTTTCAGGTTCTTAGTTCTTTTCAGTTTCAGGTGGTGAATTAGTTTCTGTTCTGTATAGAAGATTGGGTGAGTGTTCATTGCTGAAACTTTGAGTTTAAAATAGAGATGAAACACTTGACTGGATAAGAAATACATAGGGGAGGAACTTGAAAGTCAGAATTGTGATTAAACAGAAAAGGAAAAGAGAATAGAAGAGAATATATCAGTTTTCGGTTCTGTTTAAATATTTTTTTAGGGGTGTGGTCTGTACTATTATGGGTTCTGTGTGGAACTTAAAAGCCTGATCAGCAACAGACAGGAAACTAAAGGAGAAGTTAGCAGCTCATTAAACAAACAGACAACAACAAGAAAGAACATGGATCAGTTTCTATGATTTCAGTTTTTCAGATCTCGGTGTTCTGTGTATAGAATTTTCTTGGACATGGTCTAGTTCTGTTTTGAGTGTATGGCCATGATAAACCACTTAACTACGAGAGTTATCAATGAGGGAAAATTGAAACTCAATACATGAACAAAACAGAAAAGATAAGAGGAAAATAAAAAAAAAAATACAAAGAGAGACATCAGTTTCAAGCTTCAGCTTTCAGTTCTAGGATAATGTAAATTCAGTAACATAAATAATTTGCTATGGGTCTGTTTCGAAGTCAAAACCTTGAGTACACACCCAACTAATTGGATAAGCAATTCAGGAAAGAAATGGGAGTCAAATGAGTGAACAAAGAAAAGAAATAGAAGAGATAATATCAGATCTTGATATTCAGTTTCAGATTTTTCCTGAAACATTGGGCTTCTGTATAACCGAATTACAGAGTTGTTAACCAGGATGTATAGGTTTTAATGGACCTAAATTATGGCTAATACACTTACCTAGTGAGTATACACTCTGGGAAGGTCACAAATCTGTCCAAGAAAACTAAAACTGAAGTTAGATAAGGTGGGAAAAAAAAGAGGGGTGTTTCAGTTGCTGTAACAGGTGCTTCTGTATAAACGAATTTCAGAGGGTTTATAAGGGGTGTATTGAGTGGTTAACAAACCTAAACATACCTAATGCACTTAAGTGATGTTATAGACACTCTGGGTAAGATTAGAAAGACTGGTTTATACCCAAAAGAAAGTTGTAAGGTTGCTGTACAAACTTTGAGTTCACAGTTTTTCTGCAGATTTTAGTTTCTGTAAAATGAGTTTTCAGAAGTGCTAACAGCTTTGTTTTAGGATGTTTTTAAGTTCAAAACTTTTATAATACACTTAGCTAATTGGGCAAAAAGTTTGAAAGGAATTGGAGACTGATTAATAACCTAAAACAAGTTTGAACAGGAGCCGTACAGAATCTGTTTTTTGCAGTTACTTGCTTCTGTATAATGAACTTTTAGAGGGGTTAACAGAGTTGTTTTAAGTTGGGTTTTAGCTTAAAACCTCCCTAATACATTTATCTAGTTGGGTGAAAGTTTTGTGTGGATTTGGTAGCAGATTAACAAACTAAAAGAAAGCTAGAGAAGAGATACACAAACTGTGTTTTCTGTTTTTCTGTAGGTTGTTGTTGTTTCTGTATAACTGACTTACAGAGACATTAAGACATTGTGGTGGCATAATAATGAACCCAAGACAGCTAAAAGAGGTAAATAAGGGGGTATATTCATTTGGAGGTTTAGAAGTCAGTGTAATACACCAAAAAGGAGAAATAAAGAAGAAACATACAATTCTGTTTTCAGGTTTCTGTTTTGTTTTCTGCACCATTGTGGTTCTGTATAACCAGGTGACAGAGAGTAGTTGGGCTGTTTTGGGAGTTTAAATTGTTGCTGGAACACTCATCTAAGTGGGTGGATACGTGGGAAAGTTTTGATGATATATTAACAACTCAAACAAGAGGTTGAGAAACAAGAATACCAAACTCTAGTGTTGTTGTTTTTATTTCTGCAGTACCTGTTTCGGTATAAGAACTTCCAGGGGTGCTAAAGGACTGTTTTGAGTTGGTGTTCAGTTTAAAACATCTCTAATACCCTTAGGTAAGGTTATAAACACTTTGGGGAAGATAAAAGTCAAAGTAACGTATCAGAGAAAGAGTAGCTATGGAGGGGTATTGTACAGATTTCAGTTTCAGTTTTGGGTGGTTGTGTTTCTGTGTATCTGAGTACAGCAGTTGGGTGAGTGTTTTACTAGGGTGGTTTTGAGTTAAAAACATTATTAACACCTATACCTAGTTGGGTAATACTGTGGGAAGGAAGACATCCGTTGAACTAAAGAATAACAAGAAACAAGAAGTATTTAGATTGTGGTTTCAGTTTTCATTGGTATTATAGGTTCTGTATAACTGTGTTACAAGGGTATTATAAGTGGTATTCAAACTTAATAAAGACCCAAATAATAGCTAATAAACATACTTGGTTAGCGAAACATGTGGAGAAGGTTAAACACCGATTTCTACATTAAAAGTAACGTTAGATAAGGTATTACATGGGAATTGTTTTCAGATTTAGAAACTTTGGATTTCTGTACAAATGAGTTTTAGGGGTATTCTATGCCTATATTATCATGATACAAGGGTTAAAACATTACCCACATGTTTAGCTAAGGAGGGAATACACCTTAGACAAGTTATATCTATCTTATATAAACTTGTTACATGGTTAGCGCTTAAAACCGCTCTAAAACATTAGTTGGAAAAGGGGGACTTAGTTAACGTGTAAAACGTGGGTGTGAATTCCCTAGGAGTAACATAAATTCTAACACGTGGGAAGTCCTAAGGGTTAATAAAGGTTGTCACATGAAATCATAAACTGACACATTGTTTGTAATTAACTCTAGGACCGTAGCGAACTCCGACCGGGACTTTGAGTGTAAGACGACTCGTGCTTTCGAATAAGGTATGGACATGTGTGGTTCGTATGTTGCCGTGTTACACGGCTTGTTTGCTTTGTGTGCTGTGTGCTTTGTGTGAAAATGACATAAGATCAAAGCATGAAATTGGATTGCTTGTTTATCATGTTGTATGATTCCTATATCATTGTTGAATATATCATTGCGCGCACACAGTAGTTTAGTCCCTTTCGCGTTATGGAACTTTGAGACGAGACTCAACGAACTATGTAAACAAGAAGCTACATAAAGGGAAAACTATACGAGAACTACTACGAATTATGAAAACAAAGAAAACGCTATAAGGGGAACTCCTCTCTAAACCATTGAGGACTACCATGACACCCACTATGGTGTCCATGCTTTAATGATAATGAAGAACGTCTCCTTTGGTGAGACATGACGAACCACGTAGACAAAACAAGAGCTATACAAAGAGACAACTCCTCTCTAACTTTAGAGGACCGCTAATGACACCCACTATGGTGTCGAGATTATAATGATAATGAAACGAAAAGTATCACTGTGAAACATGAGATAACCCGGGAAGACAACAGCTCGGGCCGCACGGTATGGATGATCGGGAGTTGGTATCTGCATAGATTCCTTCGACCGTCTATGATTGATATATTTTGGTGAAGCACATCCCGAGTCTAGAGGTGACTTCCGCTTCCTTGACCCTGGGTGTCGGGAATGGGGGAGTGACAAGTTGGTGAAGCACATCCCGGAGTCCAGAGGTGACTTCCGCTTCCTTGACCCTGGGTGTCGGGAATGGGGGAGTGACAAGTTGGTGAAGCACATCCCGGAGTCCAGAGGTGACTTCCGCTTCCTTGACCCTGGGTGTCGGGAATGGGGGAGTGACAAATTGGTGAAGCTTATCCTGGAGTCTAGAGGTGACTACCGCTTCTCGACCCTGGGTGTCGGGAATGGGGGACTAGCTATGGAGGAGACGTCCTCCAACGTGCGGTGATAAAAGAATTCACAGTAACCCTGAAGAAACAAGGAATGATTAGCACCTACATAATAAGCCTCGGATCTAATCTATATCCCCTGACTCGGTGCCAGAGAATAGAGGAAAACATGTGTAACGAAACCAAGCAAATACGAAAATTCACAAAAAAAAATGTGATCATTTAAGTAACAAGGAATGAATAGCACCTATATTATAAAGTCTCGGGATCTAACCTCATCCCCCGGACTCGGTGCAAGAGAAGAAAGGAAAACATATGTAATGAGAACAAGATAACAATACGCAATCTCTTGAATGATCCCATAGCGAGGATTGACGGTATAATGTACCTACGCACACGTCCTATAATTACTTGACTGTTGTTGCTACACTAGCAGCTTATTATGCTGGACTGCGTGTTTGACATTGTTATGCTACTGGCAAGTTGTGCTTGGTTGCTTATTGATATTGCTGTGCTACTTGCAAGATGTGCTTGGTTGCTTGCTGACATTGCTATGCTACCGATGAGTGTGTATGATATCATGATGTACTGATGTGTGCTTTACTGCTTTATCATAGCATGTAAAATGGACTTAATAATATTCGACCAATTAGTCGTGTGGCCCGGTAACATGCGGGCTTCACACGTTCATACTCAGCGTAGTTTGCTGAGTCCTTTACACCCAATTTTTTTCAGGTCTTGTGCCAAACGATAACGGAGAGTAGGCAAGGGTGACTATCATAGGGGTAGTCCACATGGCAAGACTTTAAGTAGTATGCTTTCTTATGTATGAGTTATGTTGTTTAAGTTGTTAACTAAACTGTAGATGCTCGGTACTTGAGTTGTACTTTATATTGTATTTGGATTTCGTTAAGTTGGACTTCCAGTCATTCAGACCGTAACTTGGAATTGGTAATGAGGACTGTCAACCACGTGGGTGGTTGGCGTCTGTAGCACCCGAATAGAGTTCGAAACCGCTGCGTAGACTTCTCCTGCTAACTTAGGCGCGTCGTTTAATTGTTGATCGTTATTCAGGGGTGTTACAGAAAGTGGTATCAGAGCGTAGTTGCGCTCTGATGACTGGAACATGGAAGTACCGAGTATAGGAAAATCTAAATTTGAGAAACGGGGTTACGGGTTAGTTGGTGAGGCTCGTTAGTTGGGGTCCATTTCAATCTGTAGGAAAACGCTGGAGAGGTAGAAAGCCGCCTCACACTCGGGAAAACCCGATCTGGCGTTTACACAATGGCATATAATCAATCCGGTAAGGAAAACTAGGTACCCCTATCTTTTCATCGATGTTTCGACTTAGTGTAGGGTACGGGGGCGTACCCCTCTTTTAAGGGGGGTAAGCGTGTTTCGTTTTGGATGTGTGTTGACTTATTATGATGGATTCCTACAACCACTCGTGGTTGGTTGGTAGGTTTGTGTGTTTGGATTGTGTGTGGAAATGTTATGTACGCTATGTATGAATGAATATTGTGTGTCTTGGCTTGCACTTTAGCATGTTATGCACATTGCTAACTTCTTGGTCTACTATGAGAACTGTGGGGAGCCACTGATGTGGCACGGTGCTTAGAAGCACGAGCATATTAATTATGGACTTAATCTTTGGGTATCGTAATGAATGCGGGACTGGATCCCTAAGATTACCAGAGCGGAAAATATAAGTTAAGGAAGTAAGACTTCGGGACGAAGTCTCTTTTAAGGGGGGTAAGTTGAAATACCCCTGAACATTAAACGCATAAAATCATAACGCGTTTATAATTCGGACATAAAATAACGTACGAGAAAATTTAATCTAGTATATACATATGTCCGAACGCGTGACGACGTTACATACTAATAAAGTCGCGTACTTAAATATGTACTAATACGAAAACTACGTGGGCGTAACGTTACGACATCGTAACGTTGTAATAAAAATGATAACGTCGTGTAACCTTGTAACAAATAAATAAATAAATATAACGTGGTATATTATATGATATTACATGTATAAATAATCAAGTATAACTTATAAAAAAAAAGGAAAGGAAAAGGAGCAAAGACGCTCCCGCTGAGGCTCGAACCCAAGACCTCCCGTACCTTCCCCGAGTGTTTAACCGGTTGAGCCATACTCATATTCGGTAGTACATTGCACTTCTGGTTACTAAAGTTAACAACAACAGATGAATTAAGCTACTTGACTATAGAAAACAAATATACTGCACCTCCATTACTTCCTGTTCCCACAATCGGCAAGGAGTATACGACATCAATCAAACTCCTTTTGCCTCTGTCCCATACGCACATCAAGAAAAAAAAACATGGACAGAGAAACCAAATTCATTTTATTCAATCTGCATCAGTGGTAATTCCTCTGCCAGTGCATATGCCCGAATACCTTGCATTGTTCACAAACTCTGATGCAGTGTTCCCTGCATGCTAGTCATGTGCTGCCAGGTTCAAAAAAAAAATATAACAGTCCCTACATTCAAACTCGTGCCCATTCCTTCTCGGGTGTGTGTCTCGGTTGACAAACCCCTTTCACCTTCTCCCAATTGCCCCACGTTTTGTGCCAGTCCAGAGAGGCCTTTTGCTAACTCTCACGTAATGTCCCCCACCATATTAACCATCCTTCTGTATGCATTCTTGGGGGACAGCTTCTGCATCCAGCCCACCTTGCCTTCTCTGTGTATGTGTGTGTGTCGTCAGTGGTTAAACCCACTTCATCTTCTCGAATTCCAGCTCAAGGTATTACTCCAAACTTGCCTTCCTCATGCCTCCCCCTCTCCATGCTTCTGAAAAGCCAAAAACAAAAACGTAATCTCCATTCTCGAGCTCCTTTCTTCATTCTCTTCAAGCTGGTAACTTGCAAAACCCACAGACATACAAGAGACGTTTACGCTCACGTCTCCTACATTCTCTTCACTATGACGGTAATTTTGCTACACCAAACTGGCAAAACAACGAATACATATCTCTGCCCTCTGTACAGTTCTGTTCAAAAAAAATTCTGATCCATGACCGTTGATTGTTGTCTCGCTGCATGCATTAACTCCTTAGATATCCCCTCAAAGATTGCACCAAAACTTCCCCAGAGACAGCTGCATCTTTGCCTTGCACCTATTGGCTCACGGTGAGATCATGAAACAAATTCTACTACAAGTCTTCTTTGCTGGTTCCCTTTTTCTGATGTCCGAGACACCACTGACTTGTTCATCCAAATCACTTGGGCCTTGCATGCAGTCCTCTTGGATCTGTTCGAAAATCATTTGGGAAGAAGCTGCCCAATACCACTCTCAAATCAACGAGAAGGTAACAACTTCAAAATAGCTTCCTGATGCTCCAGCCACTATCTGTGTACCTGGTTTCACAAAGTCTAATTCCTGATAGATATTCCTCAGTGTCGTCGGGTGACCAAAGTGCTGGGAATCCCACCTGCACCAAAGATCAACGAGAGAAAACAGCTAAGAATAAAGAGGTGAGCTACTTCTGAATTTAATATATCAACAGAAGAGATAGCACCAGATTTGTAGGTTCTGATTTCTGGTTTTTGCCTGAGAACTCATACTCTCTGTATAATCAAGTAGCAGAAGGAGAACAACTTGGAAGCTAAGAAATAGTTTTGATATTAGGAAACCAAACAACAGAAAGGAAGCTATCAGCTTCGTATGGCAGGGTTTTGTTCTTTTCATTTCAGGTTATGAACATTTCAGTAATTTCATAGCGTTGTCTTGGGACAGTTTCTGAGAGTTTAAGCTGTAATAAGATTTCAACTAAGCAACTGAACCTTTTGAGGAAAGTAGAAAACAAGAGCCATGCACGAGACAGAAAGAAGGAAAACCTGAATATGTTATAGTGTGTTGCAGTTTTCTGGTTATTTAGGTTCTGTGCAAAGAATTATTCGGGGACATTGTCTAGGTTGGTTTGGTCTGTTCTTGAAGTTTAAAAGCTTAGTAAACACACTTAACCACGAGAGTTAATGAAGGGGGGAATCTGGAAAAAAAAACAAATCAGAAAAAAACAAACAAAGAGATAGAAAGTGATGAGGCGGTTTTGTTTCTTCAGGTTCTTATTCTTTTCAGTTTCAGGTGGTGAATTAGTTTCTGTTCTGTATAGAAGATTGGGTGAGTGTTCATTGCTGAAACTTTGAGTTTAAAATAGAGATGAAACACTTGACTGGATAAGAAATACATAGGGGAGGAACTTGAAAGTCAGAATTGTGATTAATCAGAAAAGGAAAAGAGAATAGAAGAGAATATATCAGTTTTCGGTTCTGTTTAAATTTTTTTTTTTTTTAGGGGTGTGGTCTGTACTATTATGGGTTCTGTGTGGAACTTAAAAGCCTGATCAGCAACAGACAGGAAACTAAAGGAGAAGTTAGCAGCTCATTAAACAAACAGACAACAACAAGAAAAGAACATGGATCAGTTTCTATGATTTCAGTTTTTCAGATCTCGGTGTTCTGTGTATAGAATTTTCTTGGACATGGTCTAGTTCTTTTTGAGTGTATGGCCATGATAAACCACTTAACTACGAGAGTTATCAATGAGGGAAAATTGAAACTCAATACATGAACAAAACAGAAAAGATAAGAGGAAATAAAAAAAAATAATACAAAGAGAGACATCAGTTTCAAGCTTCAGCTTTCAGTTCTAGGATAATGTAAATTCAGTAACATAAATAATATTGCTATGGGTCTGTTTCGAAGTCAAAACCTTGAGTACACACCCAACTAATTGGATAAGCAATTCAGGAAAGAAATGGGAGTCAAATGAGTGAACAAAGAAAAGAAATAGAAGAGATAATATCAGATCTTGATATTCAGTTTCAGATTTTTCCTGAAACATTGGGCTTCTGTATAACCGAATTACAGAGTTGTTAACCAGGATGTATAGGTTTAATAATGGACCTAAATTATGGCTAATACACTTACCTAGTGAGTATACACTCTGGGAAGGTCACAAATCTGTCCAAGAAAACTAAAACTGAAGTTAGATAAGGTGGGAAAAAAAAGAGGGGTGTTTCAGTTGCTGTAACAGGTGCTTCTGTATAAACGAATTTCAGAGGGTTTATAAGGGGTGTATTGAGTGGTTAACAAACCTAAACATACCTAATGCACTTAAGTGATGTTATAGACACTCTGGGTAAGATTAGAAAGACTGGTTTATACCCAAAAGAAAGTTGTAAGGTTGCTGTACAAACTTTGAGTTCACAGTTTTTCTGCAGATTTTAGTTTCTGTAAAATGAGTTTTCAGAAGTGCTAACAGCTTTGTTTTAGGATGTTTTTAAGTTCAAAACTTTTATAATACACTTAGCTAATTGGGCAAAAAGTTTGAAAGGAATTGGAGACTGATTAATAACCTAAAACAAGTTTGAACAGGAGCCGTACAGAATCTGTTTTTGCAGTTTCCTGCAGTTACTTGCTTCTGTATAATGAACTTTTAGAGGGGTTAACAGAGTTGTTTTAAGTTGGGTTTTAGCTTAAAACCTCCCTAATACATTTATCTAGTTGGGTGAAAGTTTTGTGTGGATTTGGTAGCAGATTAACAAACTAAAAGAAAGCTAGAGAAGAGATACACAAACTGTGTTTTCTGTTTTTCTGTAGGTTGTTGTTGTTTCTGTATAACTGACTTACAGAGACATTAAGACCATTGTGGTGGCATAATAATGAACCCAAGACAGGCTAAAAGAGGTAAATAAGGGGGTATATTCATTTGGAGGTTTAGAAGTCAGTGTAATACACCAAAAAGGAGAAATAAAGAAGAAACATACGAATTCTGTTTTCAGGTTTCTGTTTTGTTTTCTGCACCATTGTGGTTCTGTATAACCAGGTGACAGAGAGTAGTTGGGCTGTTTTGGGAGTTTAAATTGTTGCTGGAACACTCATCTAAGTGGGTGGATACGTGGGAAAGTTTTGATGATATATTAAGAACTCAAACAAGAGGTTGAGAAACAAGAATACCAAACTCTAGTGTTGTTGTTTTTATTTCTGCAGTACCTGTTTCGGTATAAAGAACTTCCAGGGGTGCTAAAAGGACTGTTTTGAGTTGGTGTTCAGTTTAAAACATCTCTAATACCCTTAGGTAAGGTTATAAACACTTTGGGGAAGATAAAAGTCAAAGTAACGTATCAGAGAAAGAGTAGCTATGGAGGGGTATTGTACAGATTTCAGTTTCAGTTTTGGGTGGTTGCTGTTTCTGTGTATCTGAGTACAGCAGTTGGGTGAGTGTTTTACTAGGGTGGTTTTGAGTTAAAAACATTATTAACACCTATACCTAGTTGGGCAATACTGTGGGAAGGAGTGAAACATCCGTTGAACTAAAGAATAACAAGAAACAAGAAGTATTTAGATTGTGGTTTCAGTTTTCATTGGTATTATAGGTTCTGTATAACTGTGTTACAAGGGTATTATAAGTGGTATTCAAACTTAATAAAGAACCCAGATAATAGCTAATAAACATAACTTGGTTGCGAAACATGTGGAGAAGGTTAAAACCGATTTCTACATTAAAATAACGTTAGATAAGGTTACATGGGAATTGTGTTTCAGATTTAGAAACTTTGGATTTCTGTACAAATGAGTTTTAAGGGTATTCTATGCCTATATCATGATACAAGGGTTAAAACATTACCCACATGTTTAGCTAAGGAGGGAATACACCTTAGACAAGTTATATCTATCTTATATAAACTTGTTACATGGTTAGCGCTTAAAACCGCTCTAAAACATTAGTTGGAAAAAGGGGACTTAGTTAACGTGTAAAACGTGGGTGTGAATTCCCTAGGAGTAACATAAATTCTAACACGTGGGAAGTCCTAAGGGTTAATAAAGGTTGTCACATGAAATTATAAACTGACACATTGTTTGTAATTAACTCTAGGACCGTAGCGAACTCCGACCGGGACTTTGAGTGTAAGACGACTCGTGCTTTCGAATAAGGTATGGACATGTGTGGTTCGTATGTTGCCGTGTACACGCTTGTTTGCTTGTGTGCTGTGTGCTTTGTGTGAAAATGACATAAGATCAAAGCATGAAATTGGATTGCTTGTTTATCATGTTGTATGATTCCTATATCATTGTTGAATATATCATTGCGCGCACACAGTAGTTTAGTCCCTTTCGCGTTATGGAACTTTGAGACGAGACTCAACGAACTATGTAAACAAGCTACATAAAGGGAAACTATACAAGAACTACTACGAATTATGAAAACAAAGAAAACGCTATAAGGGGAACTCCTCTCTAAACCATTGAGGACTACCATGACACCCATACCCACTATGGTGTCCATGCTTTAATGATAATGAAGAACGAGTCTCCTTTGGTGAGACATGACGAAACGTAGACAAAACAAAGAGCTATACAAAGAGACAACTCCTCTCTAACTTTAGAGGACCGCTAATGACACCCACTATGGTGTCGAGATTATAATGATAATGAAACGAAAAGTATCAACTGTGAAACATGAGAATAACCCGGGAAGACAACAGCTCGGGCCGCACGGTATGGATGATCGGGAGTTGGTATCTGCATCAGATCCTTCGACGTCTATGATTGAATATTTTTGGTGAAGCACATCCGGAGTCTAGAGGTGACTTCCGCTTCCTTGACCCTGGGTGTCGGGAATGGGGGAGTGACAAGTTGGTGAAGCACATCCCGGAGTCCAGAGGTGACTTCCGCTTCCTTGACCCTGGGTGTCGGAATGGGGGAGTGACAAGTTGGTGAAGCACATCCCGGAGTCCAGAGGTGACTTCCGCTTCCTTGACCCTGGGTGTCGGGAATGGGGGAGTGACAAATTGGTGAAGCTTATCCTGGAGTCTAGAGGTGACTACCGCTTTCTCGACCCTGGGTGTCGGGAATGGGGGACTAGCTATGGAGGAGACGTCCTCCAACGTGCGTGATAAAAGAATTCACAAGTAACCCTGAAGAAACAAGGAATTTAGCACCTACATAATAAAGCCTCGGGATCTAATCTATATCCCCTGACTCGGTGCCAGAGAATAGAGGAAAACATGTGTAACGAAACCAAGCAAATAAGAAAATTCACAAATGTGATCATTTAAGTAACAAGGAATGAATAGCACCTATATTATAAAGTCTCGGGATCTAACCTACATCCCCCGGACTCGGTGCAAGAAAGAAAGGAAAACATATGTAATGAGAACAAGATAACAATACGCAATCTCTTGAATGATCCCATAGCGAGGATTGACGGTATAATGTACCTACGCACACGTCCTATAATTACTTGACTGTTGTTGCTACACTAGCAGCTTATTATGCTGGACTGCGTGTTTGACATTGTTATGCTACTGGCAAGTTGTGCTTGGTTGCTTATTGATATTGCTGTGCTACTTGCAAGATGGGCTTGGTTGCTTGCTGATATTGCTATGCTACCGATGAGTGTGTATGATATCATGATGTACGATGTGTGCTTTACTGCTTTATCATAGCACGTAAAATGGACTTAATAATATTCGACCAATTAGTCGTGTGGCCCGGTAACATGCGGGCTTCACACGTTCATACTCAGCGTAGTTTGCTGAGTCCTTTACACCCAATTTTTTCAGGTCTTGTGCCAGACGATAACGAGAGTAGGCAAGGGTGACTATCATAGGGGTAGTCCACATGGCAAGACTTTAAGTAGTATGCTTTCTTATGTATGAGTTATGTTGTTTAAGTTGTTAACTAAACTGTAGATGCTCGGTACTTGAGTTGTACTTTATATTGTATTTGGATTTCGTTAAGTTGGACTTCCAGTCATTCAACCGTAACTTGGAATTGGTAATGAGGACTGTCAACCACGTGGGTGGTTGGCGTCTGTAGCACCCGAATAGAGTTCGAAACCGCTGCGTAGACTTCTCCTGCTAACTTAGGCGCGTCGTTTAATTGTTGATCGTTATTCGGGGGTGTTACACTTACAGAACCTATCGACCCCTTTTAGGTAATCGTTATCAAGTCAGTCATTGTACATCTTTGAACACTCCATCTCTTTCTGTAAGATTGATGTATTACTTTATAGCTGATCGATATCGTTCATATGTTGGCAGATATTAGTCCGGTTACTTTTTAAAATTTTACAACCTAAACCCATCCAATCACGTTCAATCTCACATGCAAACAAGTTTATAAAAAACAATTCATTGAAAATTTTGACAGCATTTCCCTTCTGTTCTTCTAGTGTATATATGAATGTATACACTCGAAGAACATAAGGGAAATGCTACCGAAATTTTAAATGAACTGTTTTTTATAAACTTTTTCACTACCTAGAATGAGATCAAACGTGATTGGACAGTCCAAACAGGGACTATCGAAGATATATCTCTAGTAGGTATATCTCGGACGAGTGAGTATGTTCGAGTATATTTAATAGCTATTCAAAGAAACACTATATAAACAATTAAGAAGTTATTAGGAAAAAAATTAAAACTAATCTGGTGAGTAGTAGTTTTTTAGTCCTGATGTGAAAGAGCTAGACTTCAACCGGCTTGTATCAGGTGTGAGACAATGAAAAGTACTACCAATGCTTGGAGTAGTTTGTATACAACAATAATTATATTACGAATCCAATATTCAATAGTTTGACAAATTTTCTGGGAAATCCGACAGAATCCCCCCTAAAAATATAGGGTTTCATCAAAATAGAAATAATCAACAATGCATAATATACACACACAATATACTATACTATAATAAATATACCTTTTAAAATCATAAAAAATGCAGAACACTTAATCCTCATTTTAAGTTCTAACTAAATTTCGCCATAACTTTTGTGGCTATATTTAATTAGTATGCCCAAATCCATTATATTTCTCGTCTAATCAAACACATTAAT